>ML244362.1:123986-149356 GCA_005239495.1 Nicotiana undulata
AAGTAGTTTTTTTTTTTGTGTAAACGGGGGCTAGGCACCCCCCCCCCCCCCCCTCCTTTCCTTCTTTCATATAGGTGTTGGAATATTATCAGTACCCTATGCACTTTCAGAAGGAGGATGGTTGTGTTTGATGATACTATTTTTTGTAGCAATTGTATGTTGCTACACAGGTTTCCTTCTACAAAGATGTATGAGTGTCACACCAACAATTAAGACATATCCTGATATTGGTGAATTTGCTTTTGGAAACAAAGGGAGAATCGTAATATCAATTTTCATGTATCTCGAGCTATACTTAGTTGCAGTTGAGTTCCTCATATTAGAAGGCGACAATCTGCAAAAACTATTCCCGAATGCAAATTTTCGCGTAGGTGGTCTAAAAATTATGGGAAGAGAAGTCTTCGTCGTTCTAGTTGCCCTAATAATATTGCCAACAACATGGTTAAGAAACTTAGGTTTATTGGCTTATGTTTCTGCCGGAGGAGTTTTGGCGTCTATTGTTTTAGTTGGTGCGGTTTTTCGGGTCGGTGAAGTTGATGGGGTTGGTTTTCAACAGAAAGGAATACTTTGGAAATGGAACGGATTGACAACTGCAGTAAGTATGTTCACGTTTTGTTATTGTGGTCATGCAGTTTTTCCAACATTATGCAATTCCATGAAGGATAGGAGCCAATTTCCCAAGGTAATTTTTCATAATAAATCTATACATTTTGTACTTAATACTTCTAACAAAGAAAAACTTTTGACATGTACCGAAAGTACTTCTAAAACTTGTGATCTTAAATATTTTCAATGACTATAAGTGTACGTCATCGAGGATAAAATGAGAATATATTTATATATTAAAATGTGTTATTTTAATATCATATAAAGAAAATTAAATTTTTCGTCGTGCTTTTACCAGATTTTAGGAATGTAATTTTCGAAAGTAGCCACGATATATAATAAGTTCACATCTAAACCATTAAATTACGTAAAAATAGCACGGGCTAGCCAGTTTTCAGGAAAGTCATTCAAAAATAGCCAGCGTTTGCAAAGTCATTGAAAAACAACCACTATTTTGCTGCAAGACAGAAAGTTCCAGCATAATATACTGGAGATCGGTGCACCTGTGTATGAACTTCCAGCATATTATACTGGAACTCCAACACGCGAAAAGTTTCAGCATAATATATTGGAGATTGGAGCACCTGTGTATGAACATCCAACATATTATGCTGGACCGGTATATTATACTGGAACTTCAGTATATTATGCTGGAGTATTTTTCGGATTTTGAACAATGTTTTCATTCAGATTTATCTTTACATGAAAAGTGGCTAAATTTCGATTACTTTTGAAACTGTGACTATTTTTGAATGACCACTTGTAAATCTGACTATTTTTGAATTTCTCCCTTAAATTACTTCAAAAACAGTTTGCCTCATTCCCCCTTTCTTTTTGTTGTCAACAGGTTCTGCTCTTGTGCTTTATACTAAGCACTATAACTTATGGATCAATGGCAACTATGGGTTACTTAATGTATGGAGAAAATTTAATGTCACAAGTGACCTTAAATCTCCCAACTAGAAAAATTAGTTCGAAAATTGCAATATACACAACATTAATCAATCCAATAACTAAGTACGCTCTTGTTGTCACACCAATTGCAACAACCATCGAAGATACATTTCCTTTTCGCAAAAGTAAACCTATGAGCTACTTCATCAGAACCATTTTGGTCATCAGTACAGTTATTGTCGCATTAACAGTTCCATTTTTTGGATATGTCATGACGTTTATTGGCGCATTTTTGGGCGTTAGTGTGTCTATATTGTTCCCATGCCTCTGCTATCTCAAGATCAAGAAGCCTTACTCAAGGAATCTTGGAATAGAAGTTATATTTATTGGGGTGATTTTAATTTTGGGTACTTGTGTTGCCATTTCTGGAACTTATATTTCATTGAAAAACATCATGAAACATGTCGAGCAAAAATGAAGTATGATTCATGTTGTCAACTTCAAATAAATTCTATCCTTTCTTCTTTGTTCTTCTTTCCATTCTTGTTTTTCTTCTTTCCTCTTCTAAATTGTTGCATAAAGTTCCATAATTTCATTTAAGCTATTTGTAAGTTACTCTTTTTTTTTTCCAATGACATATAACTCTGTATAAACATAAACAACTACCTATTCTTAAATAACTAGTTTTAGGGTACGCGCTTTGCGCGTGTATTTATATTAAGGGGTACACAATTTTAAAAAATCACGTAATAAAAATAAAATTTTAAAAAGGGTAAGTTCTTGAATAAAAATTATTAAATTTTTTTCTTATTGGAATTAGGTTGAAATTCATAATATTCATATTTTTAAAGTTCATTAATTTTAAAATTGTGTACCCCTTAATATAAATACAAGGAAACAACGTAGTATAAACGCTATTCAAGGTATAATTCCACTGGACTTAACCATAGCAACATCGAGAAAAATGCCACAAAGGAACATACCATGCATGCAGAGAAGGAAAATGAAAGTACAAGTTCGGGGACGAAATCCTGGGTTGATATGGAAGAAGAGGAAATCAGTGAAAAGGAAAACAAAGGTACACAAATGAATTCAAATACAAAGTCATGGAGTCGTGTAGTTGGGGATATGGCTAGATCTGAGTAATGTAGCAGAGAAACATGAGAATGTGAAAATAACACTGGAAGACATTAAAGAGGAGGTGAATTACTAGGCATCAGTGGTGGTATGTTACATCCTAGGATCCAATCCTCCACAATCAGTAATGGATAGCTATTTTAGAAGAATATGGGGGAAATTGGGAATAGATAAAGTTGCTAGTATATGGGTATTCATTGTGCGATTTCATGATATGGAGAATAGGGACAGAGTGATTGAAGACGGAGTCCAAATGTTCGACAGAAAGCCAGTCATAGTTAGAGCATGGAAACCAGATATGAAATTCAAAAAAACTCAAATGATGTAACAACCCGGCCGGTCGTTCCGTAAAATTTGTCCCGTTATTCTTATGTATGCCTTGTCATGCATTGTTTAGACTGTTTATGATGTGTTGGAGTCGGTTGGTTCGGGTTCAGAATGATCGTAATGAGAATTGACACTTAGTCTCTTAAATTAGCCTTATAGTTAGAAAAGTCAACTAGGAATTGACTTCTTGGTAAACGACCTCGGAATGAGGATTTTATGGCTCGGATAGCTTGTTAGGTGATTTGGGACTTAGGAGTGTGTTCGGAATGTGCGTTCGCGGTGGCCTGGGTTGGTTATGTTGTGCGTTCGTTGGCTGGTAGCCGCGTTTACATAGAGGAAATTAGGGGCCAGCTGGGATTGCTCTATGCGAACGCGGTCAATGTGATGCGCTCGCGATGAAGAAAAGACCGGGCAGAAAGTTTAAGTTTCAAAAACGAGGGTTTTAGGCCATAACTCAAAATACCATTAGAGAGCTCAGGAGAAGGAGGATTTGGAGGAGATTTTCAGTGGGATTCTTGAGGTAAGTGTTCTTCAATCACATTTGAGTTAATATCATGATTTAGCCTTGATTTTTATCATGTAAATTAGGGAATTAAAGTGCAAATTGGGGAAAAATGAGAGGAAATTTTGGGAATTTCTTTTGATGATTTGAATGGGCATTTGAGGTCACATTTTGGTAAATTTGATATGGGTAGACTCGTGAGGGAATGAGGATTCTAGTTTTGTGATTTTTATCGGATTGAGACGCGGTCTTGGGGGCCGGATTTGGCCAATTTCGGGAAATGTGCCTAATTTTGATAGTTTTCGATTGGGTTCCGTCTCCCTAGCATATTTTGATGTTATTAAATTGATTTTGATATACTCAGAGCTTTTGGGAGCCGATTCGACGGGCATGAGTATTGCGGTATAGCTTTTCGGGCTGGTTTGAGGTAAGTAATGACTATAAATCTTGTCTTGAGGGTATGAAACCCCGAACTTAGCATCTTTTCACTGTTTTGGAGTGACGTACACAATGGATGACGAGTGGGTGGCGTGCACTGATGGGGGATTTCAACTTGGTTCTTCCCGAGGCAACTATTGAGTTGCGTAATTGCTTTCAAATCACATGATAAATAGTATTTTCATGCTTTTGATATTTTTGGGTTGTAAGCCATGTTTGGGGCCTTGTGCCGACCTGTTTAGACCCCTTGGGGGATGTTTTTTCTGATATTGCTCACCGTTGTGATTATGATTTACGCTCAGTCATTCATGTTAAACTGTTTTTGATACCCAGACTTGTTCATATTATTTTATGATATAAAATACTGTTTTGGGTCGAGAACCCCGTTATTTATGGCCCGAGTGGCATTTTTGAGAGTATCCGACTGACTGAGGCCGAGAGCCAATATTGTGAGGATACTATGGAAGGGGCTGCACGCCGCAACACGTTACACTGTTATGATATGTGAGAGGCCGAGTGCCAGAGTGATTGATGCCATGATATGGCTTATTATAGTGCTTGGGCTGTGGGATCCCCTCCGGAGTCTGTACACCCCCAGTGAGTGCAGGTACCTACTGAGTGCGAGTGCCGAGTGATGAGTGGTTGGGAGGTATGAGTGACCGTGAGGTTGCCCGAGGGGCTGATACCGAGTGATTGTGAGGTATGCTGAGTGACTGATTCTGAGTAACTATTGATACCTACTTGTTTTTCCTGAGTAACTATTTATGATTCATTTCATCTTTAAACAAAGAATTCTTGGGTATTTTACTGAAATCATTGGAAATCACACTTGTTCAAAGGATTTTACTGAAACTGGCTTCTAAAGCATATTGAATAAATATATACACTGCCGAGAATAAAGCTTTTACTTGTTGTGATTGATGATTTGCTCCTATGTGCTTCTTACTGTTCAGATTTGATTTATTTTCATTACTACTTAGTTGGCATACTCACCCTTACTCCCTGCACCTCTGTGTGCAGATTCAGATGCTGGTACCGAGCGTTAGCCATCTCATTACGTGCAGAGCCGGAGTTGGGACATCGAGGTATCTGTCAGCGGCCGTAGTATCTCTGTTTTCCCTTTCTTGTTTTGTACTAAGTTCTTGTTTCCTAGATTATGTATTATGACAGTAGAATTTTTGGTATTTCTCTTAGATGCTCATGACATGTTGGCTCCAGGTCTTGGGGATAGCCGTTAGTCTATTTTATCTCGTTTGGTTTGGTTTGGAAATTTGGACATATATATATGTTTATGAAAATATTGAAAATGATTTGGAAATTTTGAAATGAAAATGTAAATGTGTGATTGTTGGTTGGCCTAGTTCCACGATAGGCGCCATCACGGCCGGTTTAGGATTTGGGGTCGTGACAAATGGAGAAGATACCAGTGTGGGTAAGATTGCCGAGGCTGGATATCAAGTATTGGGGCAAAACTGCTTTGACTAAGATAGCAGGGTTGGTTGGTCAACCTCTCAAAGCAGATAATGCAACTACACAAAGGGAAAGGCTAACATATGCTAGGGTGTTGGTGGAGATTGAACTGAATAAAAGCTACCCTACTACAATAATGTTTGAAAATGAATATGGGAAAATAATGGAGCAAAAGGTTGTTTATGAGTGAAAACCTATTATATGTGGGAAATGTGGAAATTATGGACATGGGATGAAGGAATGCATAAAGTTTCTCAAAGAAGAAAAGGAGAAGAAGAAAATACCAGAAGACAACAAAGATGAACAGGGAAAAGGGAATGAACAGGGCAAGGTGACCAATAATGAAAAGCAAAAAGAAGTAGAGGCAAGGACCAAAAATGATCCAGTCGTGGTGGCAACGCAGAATAAACAGATAGAAGACAAACAAGGTAATCAACAAAGGTTCAAGACTGGAAAATACATAGCTAAAGGAATGACAGTGCATGCTACAACCCTTAAACTAGCGAACACTTTCTCTAGCTTAATGGAGCAACATGTAACAGAAGGAAGGAATTCAGGAGAACCTAGTTCTTCAATCCCTATAGGAGTACAAGGTGCAAGGGAACCAGGACTTGGCAGGGGTAGGGGTATCCCCATCCTAATGGATAATATACGATTTTGAAATACTAGAGGACTAAATAACTCTGCCAAGCAAAAGGAGATAAAGATTTTCATGCATAATGCTAGGGTGGGGGTATTTGGTCTTCCGGAAACAAAGGTGAAGAGAGCAAAATCTCAACAAGTCTCTCTTCACCTATGTCAAGGATGGTCATTTAGCACAAATTTATCACAACATCCAAGAGGGAGGATATAGCTTCTATGGAATCAAATGATTTATGGGGTCAACATTATAAGAGTAACAACACAACTTATACACTGTGAATTAAATCATAGAGGGACTGGACACACTTTTCATGTGACTATGGCATATGCTTTCAATGATGCAACTTTAAGAAAGGAGTTATGGCAGACACCTAAAGAAATCAATGGACAGATTAAGGCCCTTGGGCTATAATGGGGGATTTTAACTGTGTTCTACACAAGGAGGAAAGAATAGGCAGCCCAGTCACTATGGCAGAAATTAGAGATTTCAAGAAATGTGCTGAGGAATGTTCACTGATGGATCTCAAATACACATGAGCATTTTTCACATGGACAAACAAACAAAATATAGGGGATAGGGTACTCAGTCGAATTGATAGAGTGATGGTGAATGATGAGTGGAACCTGAAATTACCCGCATCAGGTGTACACTATAGAAATGAGGGGTTGTTTGATCATTGCCTAGCTATTATAAGTTGGGAACATGGAAACAAGGGGAAGAATAAAATGTTTAAATATTACAACATGATGAGCTTGGCAACATATTTCAAGGAGAAAGTTAAAGCTGGTTGGAAGACTGAAAGGAAGGAAACCAAAATGTATGAACTAGTGGGGAAGTTACAAAGAATCAAGCACACTTTACAGCAACTGAATAAGGATAAGTTTAATGAAGTAGAGAGGAAAGCAAATGAGGCAATGATGAAGCAGCAAAATTGCCAAAGAAAACATCCAAAAAGATCATTACAATATTGTGTTGATAGAAGAAGAAATGAAATTATCCCAGGAAAGCAAATCATGGAACAAGGCTAAAGCACAGTATTTGAGACAAAAGTCTAAAATATAGTAGTTGAAACAAGGTGATATGAACACAAAATTCTTTCATAGCATGATGAAGGCAAGAAGGAATTCCAATAGAATTCTAGCTATTAAACACTACAGAAGGACAACATGTAACTGAGTTAGAAGAGATAGCTAAGACATTTATAACATTTTATGAAGGTTTGCTGGGAGCTAAACAACAGGAAAGAGATCAGGTATGCAGTCAATTGGTAAGGCAGGGGCCAACAGTCTCTGGAAGGCATAGCACAATGCTGATAGAAGACTTTATTGAGAAGGAAGTGAAGGGAGCACTATGGGCTATTAATGGGGATAAGGCACTAGGACCATATGGTTTTGGAAGTCAATTCTTCAAAGATGGGTGGGAAATTGTAGGTAAGGATGTGGTAGATGCTGTCATGGAGTTTTTCAAGAATGGGAAAATGCTCAAAGTTTGGAACAATACAGTTACCCTCATTCCAAAGAGTGCACATGCTTCCAGTGTAGGAGATTACATGCCAATAGCATGCTGTAATACAATATACAAAGTCATTTCCAAGATTCTTTGTATCAGACTAAGAATGGTGCTCCCTGAGATAACATCTGAGAATCAGAGTGCATTTGTAGTTGGTAGAAGTATTGTGCAGAATATCCTTATTTGCCAAGATTTAGTGAGGTTATATAACAGGAAAGCTGCAACTAAGAGTTGTTTGATCAAAATAGACCTCAAGAAAGCATATGATACAATAGAATGTGGATTTGTAGAGGAGATGTTGTATGCTATGAACTTCCCTGGTAAGTTCATTAAGTGGGTGATGAATTACATAACTACACCACAATATATTATAGCTTTGAACGAGGGATTATATGGCAATATTCAGGGTAAAAGGGGATTGAGGTAGGGGGATCCTATATCACCATTTTTATTTGTCATATGCATGGAATACTTCTCTAGAATAATGAAAAGGGTAGCAAGTATGCTAGGATTTGAATTCCACACTAAGTGTAAAGGGCTGCAGCTGAATCATTTGTGCTTTGTTGATGATGTTATACTATTTTGTAAGGGAACATATCAGTTAGTATTGCTAATGCTTAGAGGACTCCAGACATTTTCAAAGGCATCAGGACTCTGCACAAATGCTGGAAAATCTTCTATGTTTAGTGCTAATATGGAACAACAAAGCTTACTGGATTTGTGTGAGCTAACAGGGTATCAAAAAGGAAAATTACCATTTAAGTATCTGGGGGTCCCAATTTCAACCAAAAAACTGAACAGTATAGATTATGAAATGTTTGCAGACAGGATGACATCAAGAATTAAAACTTAGGGATCAAAACACCTCTCATATGTAGGAAGAGTGCAGCTTATCAACTCAGTTTTAATGCATGTACATACATATTGGGCATCTATATTCCTACTACCAAAAGCAGTGATGAAACAAATTAATACAATATACAGGAACTTTTTATGGGATGGGAAGGAGGTGAGCAACAGAAAACCATTAATAACATGGGATCTGATATGTAGACCAAAGGAAGTTGGAGGCTTAGGAATCACAAATGGAGTATTATGGAATGAAGTTGCAATAGGTAAATATGTATGGAATATATCTAGGAAGGCAGATGGCCTGTGGGTGAAATATAGATCATATCTACTTAAAAGATTGCTCTTGGTGGCAATATAAGTCTCCTAAGGATTACTGCTGGTATTGGAAGAAAATATGCTCGGTGAGAGACAGGTTTGCACAAGGGTATGTAGACCAAGGATAGCTAATAAAAAATAGCAATTATAGTATCAAAAGTGGCTACTTATGGAGACTAGGAAGAAAAGAAAAGTGGCCTTGGAGTAGATGGGTATGGAGTAAAGGAAATATTCCTATACACAGTTTTATATGTTGGTTGGCTGGGCATGACAAATTACTAACAGGAGTGATATTGCAGAAGATGGGGGTTACACAAGTTACAATGTGTGCAATATGCGAAAATGCACCTGAGACGATTGAACATCTCTTTTTTGACTGCCAATTCTATAGAGCTTGTGTGCAGGCTATGATAAAGTAGTTGAATATTGGAATCCAGAATACTACACTACAAGGAATGTGGAGAAGATTAACAAGAGAGGTCAAAGGTGAAAACTGCAGGAATCTGGTGAACTCTGTACTATCAACATTGGTCTACTTTATATGGAAGGCAAAAAATGAAGCACTATGGCATTAAAGAGTTCCTAAACCTGAAGAAATTTGTATACAAATTCAGCAGAAATACAAAACTAGACATGACAGCAATGGCAGCAAAAAAGGAAGCAGAAGAGATATGGAATTGATAGAAGAGTTGTACAGGAAAAAGATATAGAATTATAAAAATTTAGCCAATTTTTGACTATAGAAATAATAGGTAGAAATACGTTATTTCAAGAATGAATAGTTACTAAATGTAATCAGGTTTGTTGGGATGATTAATAATATTTTTTTTCTTCACCAAAAAAAAAGCTCATTAATTTTTTACCTTATAAAAGTATTTCTTTAAAGAAATAACTATAGATTTCAGTCTTATTTCCTTGTTGGAATCCATCACTTAACGTGAAAGGAACGTAAAAAGTGAGGTGTTATTGTTTGGCCTAATTTATAGAAAATTTTGAGGTAAAATCTTACTCAATCTCAAACTCTTAAATGTTACGAGTTCTACATAGTTAAAATAAGGAAAAAATTAATAAGAAAAGAATTATTTGATTTCAAAATCCTAAATATTAGAAAAATAATTAATTACAAGCTTGTCCAAACACGAAATTACAGATCCTTAAACAATAATGTTTGACGCTCTTTGCGTGTCAAAGGAAAAAAACGAGAAAATATATAAGTTTTTTTTTTTATTTTGATTGAAGTTCAGTTAGCTGTCAATTAAAGCACTTATTTTTGCATGATCTCTTTACTAGTTTTTTTTAAAATTGAAAGTACATATGTTTCTTCTTCATAAATATGTCAAAATGCAATATATAAACTAATTGACATTTGGATGTTTGGGCATCCAAAATTTGAAATCATATCATCTGTAAGAGAATTGAGAGTCAAACTGGTTATATACTATTATAAATATATAGTGAGTGAGGATATTTTAGCTATTCGTGTGTGAAGTTGTGAAAAAGTATTACTCCTTCCGTTTCAAAAAATTGTCCTAGCTTGACTTGCCATAAACTTTAGTAAAGAATGGAATACTTTGGAGATATATAATTTTAAATAAGCCAAAAGCTATAAAACTTTTAAAACTTGTGGTCTTAAATCTGCTATATGATTTGTGTGGTTATAAATGCTTCTTATTTAGGAAATATTGAAAGGTGTCAAATTTTTTAAAACATACTATAATGAAATAATGCAATCTTTTTTAAAAAAAAAGGGTAAAATTTTTATGAAATTCTGAATATATTATTTTAGATCCTTTCAAATTGGTATCAGAGCGAAATTTTTCATTTTTTTTACTTCTCCCTGAATTGTTGTCATTGATTCACAAGTACATTAGGGACAAAATTTGTTCTTATAAGTAAATTTAAATCTCCCCACTAAATAAATTAGTTTGAAGATAGCAATATACACGATGCTAATCAGTTCAATAGTCAAGCATACTTGTCTTACCAATTGTAACAACCATTTAAAATATATTTCCTTTCCACAAGAATGCACTAATCACGCTCAACTATGTCTAATAAAAGACTAAGCGGGCGTTGCAAATATAATCTGAGTATTTAGCCCAGAGTCGAATCCCACAGGAAATTAACGTATCAAATGTTATTGTTAGAGTACTAAATTCTCAATACTCAACTTTCTCAAAAGTTATGAATATCACTATGTGTTGTTTATACTACTACAACTGAACAGAAATAATAAACAAAAGATTATCTAACAATAAGGTGTAAACAATTGGAATAAAGGTCTAAGGTTATGGTTTCCCCCGTTGGTGGAATTTCTTATTGTGTAGTTCCTATAGTTTTGACTTAGTTGTCTCTATCAATCATGAACAATCCAGTTATCATAAATCTCTCTCAAGTAATTATGATAATTTACTAGACGCACTCTCTCAAGCTAGATTGCATTACAGTTCACTTTAGATCGCACCCGATGTATCGTTATCTCTAATCCAACCTCTAAACCCTCGGTTATGGATCTCTCCTATACTCCAGGAGTGGTGTTGTTCAAATAACTAACTAAATATGCACTCTCTCTCAAGTAGATACATAATAAATAGGAACATATAATTGAGGGTCTTTCAATCAACTACAACAAGAACGTAGTTGAACAAATAGAGATTAACAACCAAACAAAATTATATTTATATCACAAATAGTTCATCCCCAACGGTTTTCACCAACAATCTTAGATTAGAAAATTTAGCTACTCATGCTTAAGAACAATAAAAACCCAAAAGAATTCATAATGCTCAAAATAAAGATTAGAAGAAGAAAATCTTCTAATGGTTTCTTGTCTTCTCACAATGAGTCTTGCCTCCTACTTGAGTCTAAAAATAAAAATATCCTTCTCTTGGACGGATTTACAATGTTTAAATAGGGTTTGGCAATTTATTCCCGTATTTTGCACTTAAGTCCTTCAATTTTCTAGGTCTGTCAGTTGTCGACCGCGGTCGCGGTAGGAACCTACTCGTATACTGCTTCAGTTATTTCTCCACCGCGATCCAGTAGCGGTGGACCATGTTCCAGCAATTTCAGCCCTTTCTCTTGTGCTTTCCTCACGGGTTCTTCTCGATTAGCCTCGAACTCCCTTAATTGGCTCCAAATCGCTCCAAAGTATCTCCTCTCATAGAATATATCCTGCAAAGCACAGGAAACACTAATCAGGGCATTTTGTTATCAATATTCACATTAAAAATATAATAAAGTATGGTTCATTAGGGGCGAAAATATAGTCTAATTCACCTATTATCAACACCCCACACTTAAACCATTGCTCGTCCTCGAGCAGCAAAATCACACTTTACAGGCCTAACCTTCTCAAGAACCACCCTTTGGTGTCACACCATGACATTTCACAAGTATTGTACCTAGATGTGTAACATCTATGCCTCAAGTGGAGACCCTATATGCCATGCCACATTCTTACTTCCTCAAAGTACTCTATACCGAGGTCAAGACTTACCTTTTTTTCATGAATCCCGTGCCCTCACATCACACAATTGAGAGTAGTTCCACAAAAGATAATATTAAGAACAATAGGAACTTTAGATCGAAAGAATTCACTCACTCTCAAAAAGAACATTCATATGCCTCATAGATACACCATAGGCTTGCCCGTAGTGTAATACTCTACTAATTGAGTTTATTCAGTCTAAGATCAATAGGTCTTTATTTGGTTGTAATGTAGGCTAAGGGACGGGTAGGATACATTTGGGTATAGTGACTAACCTCCCTAAGCACTTTTAATATAATTAAATTAACATTCAGTCCATTTTCATGTTTGGCCAGAACTTTTACCACACTTTGCTTTATAATTACCCCACTATTTTTAGGTGCAACTTTCTTTTCCATGCCATTAATCATCAAGGACTGCATTTATTTATTGTCCTCTTTCTTTCTTTATTTCTCTTTTTTTTCTTTCCTTCACACTTTTGCACCTTTCATCCTATTCCTTCTATTTTTCTTTACAAACCAAACCACCACCCCACACTTTGACTTTTACACATTTGCTAACAATTCAAGTGCTCGTGGGAGGTACAGGGCTCAAACATACAGGCTATTCAAACAATTGGGTATGGTTCGTTATGTGGTTATCAAAGAAACATACTTATAAGCTCAACGGGGGTTAACTATGGTCAATTGTTTTCATGTGGATATACATTTATGTCTGGCTTAACAAAGAAATGCCTATATCCTTTCTAAAGACTGAACACACTTCTATTTCGTTTTGTACACACACAGGGCAAGTTCTAGGTATCACATGAAAACATAGAATATGATGCACAAATACCTCACACACACATGGAACATAATCTACTCCAAATTGGTTCATCAAAACACTCCAATGAGTATTCAAGTCAATTACAATATGCAAAATTAAGGCATTCTACAAGAGTCCACAAATGAGCCTAAGCGTCACACCCTAGGGTCTTTGGTTTTCAGGTGTAACACACTAAGGGATGCATTCTAGCCATTCAGTTCCTTGCCCAAGAGAATCCTAACAACTAAAAAAAAATCTAACTATACCCGGTTCAAGATAAACCCTTGGAAAAGAACCCTGGTCAAAAGAAAAACCAAGGGGGAGTTACTACACTACCTAAAAAGAAAAGAAAAAATCTTTTTGGTATTTTCTTTGGGCTAACTTCCCTCAAGAAAACTACCTAAGTAGTCCGTCATCAGCAAGAGTCCACTACATTTTATGTTTTTTTTACTTCGACTTAATGCCCTCAAGAGACCCATCGGAAGGTGTCCATCTTCGGGACAAGCCAAACTAATTGAAAACAAACAATTCAACTATATACAATCAAAACAAGACAAAAGAATATCCACATATACAATAACAAAATTGTCCCCCACCCCACACATGAAAAGTTGGCATGTCCCCATGTCAATCAACAATACAAGCATAGAGGGGTAAAAAGACTTCCCTGGTGATCACTCGTCGTCATAAACGGTGGCCGGGTCAATGTTACATTCCCTCCCTAGCGCACGAAACCACGCCATGATCGTCTTCTCAGATTTAGCATGGTGGGTGGACATTGCATCCATCCTGACATTGAGGTCATCCACCGAGGTGCGCAAGCCGGCCACATCCTCCTCTAAGGTCGACAACCTAGGACCCTGCCGAGGTCGAGAGGGACCCGCCCCATCATGATACCTCTAAGGTGGTGCATCATTAGGAATAACCTCATCCTCGTCGTCAACAGCTAGAGGCACCGGGTTCTCTTTGCCCACATTAATTTTGCATGCTCTGAATGGGGCCTTCTTTGATACTTTTCCGTCAATGGGATGATTCTCAGGGACGTTGGCTATCCGGCACAACTTGGTAACTAGGGAGGGGAAATAGAACGCTTTCAGTACCTCAGGCGACAGGATGAACATCTCATCACGGAGCACCCGGGCGATACCAAAGTCCAATCCGTTGACAAATCACCAAACCATCACCGCCCGAGGGGGGTTGACATCGGTGGTATTGCTGGTGGGTAGCAGTTGGCTACAGATAACTGTGAACCAACACTTGGCCTCCTAGGTGAAGGAACTAGAGTTCAGCGTGATGCCCTCTTTGACCCATGTGGGCTCCCCTCCCACACAAATTGACGGCACGACCATGGGCCAGTTGACCGGTGGTGTCTGCTGGAACTGGTAATGATCAACATCCCCAGAGAAGGTCGGAAGCCTGTAAACCCGTCGGATGGCCTCCAGTGAGGCATTCACCCTTGTTCTCCGTACAGTGACTACCCGGTTCACATGTTTCAGGTAGTTTTCATAGAATTCCCGGACCATTAGAATATTGGCCCCTCCGGTTCTTCGAAGAATATCTCCAACTGGCGCATCCGAATTTCGGCGAACATTTCTGGGCTCTCATGTTGTAAGGCAGCCCTGTCAATTGGCACCTCGTGGACCATCTTCCTGGCGGACATAGCAGCATACTTATCCCTCAGCAGCCTTTGACACAAATCGGGATGAGTCAAACTGACTAGTGCTCTCTATGTTTCGTCTTTTGTGTGAGTGAGCCATGGTACCTGGGATAAGAAGTACAAAAGTTAGAGAGTGTCCAATTTGTGTGCCTATCGGGTGATTACTCAGACTTCACCACCACGAAGGGCACAATGCCCAAAACTTTGCTCAATTGGGCAACCTTACAAACACCATGTGGGCATAATTTGTAACAAGCATACATTGGCCCCATATGGACTAACTCTTCCCAATTATTCAACACAAACAAGTACTAATTTCACCCAAGTACTCTAGAATCGCCCACCATTGTCAAACATACACCAACCAACCAACATCAATCTATAAGGTCGCATCCCACCAAAAATGAGTAATAGGTGGTGAAGAACCACCATTACACACAAATACAACAAGAGTCTACCATAAAATAGAAAGAAAAATACCACAATACAACAAGGATCGACGACTCAATAGAAAAATAAAAGCAAAAATAAGAGGAGAAGAGAGAAAGAGATACTTACTTGAGTGAAGATGTGGGTGGCAACAATGGAGGTTGGGAGGAGAAAGGGAGAGAGAGTCGTGGGTTTGGGGGAAGAGGGAGGAGGGTTTTCTGTGGGGGAAATAGGGAAGAGGAAGAGGAACGTTGTGGGTGGGGGGAAGGATTGGGGAGGAAGGATGGAATTAGGGTAATTGTGAGAATAATGGGAAAAGTGGGAGAAAGTGGGGTTAAGGGGTGGGTAATTGGAATAAGAAGGGGGGGGGGGGTAAAAGAAAGAAAATAAAATAAAAAATAAAAAATAAACGACAGCAGACTTACTTGGGCGGAAGATGGCCTGCCGCGGTCGACCGCGGTGGATTCAGAGAGGTGAAATTTCACCGCGGGCGCGCGAGATTTAGAGAAGTGATTTTTCACTGCGGTCTCGTCGCGGTTCACCGCGTCCGCACGAGGTTCAGAGAGGTTATTTTTTATCGCGGTCGCACCGCGGTTAACCGCGACCGTGCAAGGTTCAGAGAGGTGCAATTTGGCCGTGGTCGCGCCACGATTCATCGCGTCCGCGGTGACAGACGTACGAGAAAAGCATTGAAGCTCCAGTTGTCGCCGCGGTGGCCCATATTTTCCTGGTAGTTTTTTTTTTTCATATTGTGACCTTACCAGAGTTGTTTTATGACCATGTCTTTGTTCAACCTCCAAGCTTGTCATGCACACTCAAAAACTTGTTAGATGTATTTACATCAATCACTACACAACAAAAGAGAAAACACTAAAGTCATGAGTTGCCTCCCACGCAATGCTTGATTTAACGTCACGACACGACGAGTACAACAATCAATGGGTTTCCTCCCATGAAGCTCTTGATTTAACGTCGCGGAACGACGCAGAATGAGCGCATTTAAGGCTCGCTCAACCTCCGTGGTTAAAAAAGATGCAGCATAAACAACTCCTTGGTCTCAGCCATCCTCACATACAGTTTTAATCTTTGTCCATTAACCTTGAAGGCGTTGGACCCATCTTCAGTAGAAATACCACAGCACCATAGGGAAACACTTTGACCACTTTGAATGGTCCAGGCCATCAGGGCTTAAGCTTACCCGGAAACAATCTCAATCTTGAATTGTAGAGCAACACTTTGTCTCCGGGTTCAAAAATTCGGTCCACAATGTTTTTGTCGTGACCCCTCTTTATTCTCTCCTTATATAGCCTTGTGCTTTCAAATGCTTGATATCGGAATTCCTCCAACTCATGCAGCTCTGTGACTCGGTTTCCTCCCGCAGCATCAAGATCCATGTTCAACTGCTTCAATGCCCACCAAGCTCGATGTTCTAGCTCAACAGGCAGGTGACAGGCCTTACCAAACACCAACTTGTATGGATACATACCAATTGGTGTTTCAAATGCATTCCTATAGGCCCAGAGTGCGTCATCAAGCTTTTTCGCCCAATCAGTTCTTGTGGCGTTTACTGTTTTGGTCAGCACACTCTTTATTTCACGGTTTGAGACTTCAACTTGCCCACTTGTCTGGGGGTGATAAGGGGTTTCCACCTTGTGGCGCACATCATACCTGGCCAGTAGCTTCTCGAATACACGATTGCAGAAGTACGTTCCTCCATCACTAATAATGGCCCTTGGACCCCGAACCGGGTGAATATGTTTTTCATCAAGAACCCCACCACCACTCTTGCATCATTGGCGGGGAACGCTGCAGCTTCCACCCATTTAGACATGTAGTCTACAGCAACAAGTATGTACTTATTGTCGTAGGAGCTGACAAAGGGACCCATAAAGTCAATCCCTCACACATCAAACACCTCCACTTCTTGTATTGGGTTCATGGGCATCTTATGTCGACGGGATATGTTCCC
Organism: Nicotiana undulata; assembly: GCA_005239495.1. Lineage (NCBI taxonomy): Eukaryota > Viridiplantae > Streptophyta > Magnoliopsida > Solanales > Solanaceae > Nicotiana > Nicotiana undulata. The sequence continues at coordinate 141,032 of ML244362.1, forward strand.
CATTCTTTGGAACTCATTACACCCTTCACCCATTGGTGAGCATCTTCGAACACAATCGGCCAGTAGAAATCGGCCTCTAACACCTTAGCTGTTGTCCAAACTTCTCCAAAATGTCCTCTGTATGGTGATGCGTGACAAGCCTGCAAAATAGCAAATTGTTCTATCTCGGGGACACACCTCCAGATCATGTTATCAATACAGATTCTAAACAAATGAGGTTCATCCCAATAGTAATTGCGTCAATCACGATAAAATCATTTCTTTTGGACAGAGGGGAGTTCATAGGGTTCAATACCGCTAGCCAGGTAGTTTGCAATGTCTGCATACCATGGCACATCTTCCACACTCGTGGCTAGCAGCTGCTTATCTAGAAAGGTTTCCAGAATATCCTCAAACTCAATCGCATTCTCAGCACCTTCAAGACGTGACAGATGGTCAGCGACTTGGTTCTCCGTGCCCTTGCGATCACGAATCTCCAAGTCAAATTCTTGAAGAAGCAACACCCAACGAAGTAGGCGCGGCTTGGAATCTTTCTTATCAACCAAGTATCTCATGGCTGCGTGATCAGTGTACACAATCACCTTCGACCCGATCAAGTAAGACCTGAACTTGTCAAAGGCGAACACTACTACCAACATCTCCTTCTCGGTCACCGTGTAGTTCAGCTGAGCTCCACTCACAGTCTTACTTTCGTAGTAAATTGGGTGCATTATTTTATCTTTGCGCTGACGCAACACGGCTCCCACTGCGTAGTCACTGGCATCGCACATGAGTTCAAACGGTTGCTCCCAGTCGGGGGCAAAAATAATTGGTGTTGTGACTAGCCGCTTTTTCAGCTCCTCAAACGCCACCATGCAATCATCAGAAAACACAAAGGGGTTATATTTTTCAAGCAACTTACAGAGGGGGTTGGAGATCTTGGAGAAGTCCTTGATGAATCACCAGTAGAACCCGGCGTGCCCAAGGAAGATACGAATAGCTTTGACTGATGTGGGAGGTGGAAGTTTTTCGATCACATCGACTTTAGCTCGGTCCACCTCAATTCCTTTACTTGACACCAAGTGCCCCAAGACGATCCCTTCTTGTACCATGAAATGGCACTTCTCCCAATTAAGCACAAGATTCGTCTCAATGCACCTCTTTAGGACACGAGTTAAATTTGCTAGGCACTCATCGAATGAATTTCCCACTACTGAGAAATCATCCATGAATACCTCCATGATATCTTCCACCATGTCTGTGAATATGTCCATCATGCACCATTGGAATGTGGCAGGTGCATTGCAGAGGCCAAATGGCATACTCCTGAAGGCAAACACCCCGTATGGGCATGTGAAGGAGGTATTTTCCCTGTCTTCCGGGGCAACTGGAATCTGGTTGTACACCGAATACCCGTCCAGGAAACAAAAGTGAGACCACCCTGCAAGCATGTCGAGCATTTGATCAATGAAGGGAAGTAGGAAGTGGTCTTTTCGGGTGGCAAAATTCAGCCTTCTGTAATCCATGCATATTCTCCAGCCCGTGACGGTTCTTGTAGATATTAACTCATTTTTTTCATTCTTTACCACCGTCATGCCACCCTTATTTGGGACACATTGCACTGGGATAACCCAACTGCTATCAGATATGGGGAAAATGATTCCCGCATCTAACCACTTGATTATTTCCTTTTTCACCACTTCCTTCATGTTTGGTTTCAAGCGCCTTTGGTGTTCCCTAGAAGGTTTGTGTCCCTCTTCCAGGAGAATCTTGTGCATGCAATATGCCGGGTTGATCCCTTTGATATCTGCCATGGTCCATCCAGTGGAAGTCTTGCACTCTGAGAGTACTTGTAACAACTTCTTTGCCTACACATCTAACAAACTTGATGAGATAATAACATGTAACGTAGAGTTAGGTCCTAGAAATGCGTACCTGAGATGGGCTGGCATTGGTTTCAACTCCAGTTTGGGAGGTTCTTCCATAGATGGCTTGGCTGGCGGGCTCTCTCTTTTCTCTAAGTGCAATGGTTCAAACTCGAGAGCCCTCAGCCATACCCCCTTACCTTCAAGTGCTAACACCCACTCAGCCAATTCCTCCCCATTCACCTCATCTAAATTCATTAAACATGCAGCAAGGGGGTCCTCAACAGTTAAGGACACATCATCTTCCTCCACTATCACATCCACAACATCAATTAGAGAATAGTTGGTGAACTCACTCGGTCGCCTCATGGATTTCTGTATATTGAATGTGATTTCTTCATCATTAAGCCTCATCTTGAGCTCCCCAGTCTCACAATCAATAAGAGCTCTGCCTGTGGCCAAAAATGGCCTTCCCAAGATTATGGGAATTTCCTCATCTACTCGACAGTCTAGTATCACAAAATCAGCAGGGAACACAAACTTCTCCACTTGCACCAAAACATCATCTAAAATACCCGACGATTTCTTCACCGTCCTATCAGCTAGCTGCAGCAACATGGAAGTTGGTCTGGCTCTACCAATACCCAGTCTCTTATATATGGACAGGGGCATTAGATTAATGCTGGACCCAAAATCACATAATGCTTTGGCAAAATCAAAATTGCCAATGGTGCAGGGAATTGTAAAACTCCTTGGATCAGACAACTTTTCTGCAATTGGTCGTGTTACCACAACACTGCAAGTCTAAGTAAGAGTCACAGTCGCCAAGTCTTGGAAATCAAACTTTCGGGACATCAAGTCCTTCATCATCTTCACATACCCAAGCATCTCTTTCAGAGCATCAATCAGAGGAATGTTTACATGTATCTGCTTCAACATATCCAAGAACTTTTTGTACTACTCATCGTTTTGGTATTTTGCCAGCCTTTGAGGGAATGGTGTTGGCGTTCTCTTCTTCCCAGTGATTTGGGATTTTTCCTTCTCAACTACTGGCTCTGAGGTTATCTCCACTTCCTTTTCAGCCTCACTCTACCCACTGGGTTCTCCTTCAGCAGTTTACACTGTTACCTTGGTCAAGGTTGTGGAATCATCAATTTCGATTGGCACTGGGACTAGTGTCTCTGCATGCCTGCATGCTTTCACGAGCCAACTCTTGTTCTAAGTCTAAGTCCCTACCATTGCGTAGACTCACTGCCATCAGCTGCTTCGGGCACTGGTCCTTAGGATTCACCTGAGTGTCTGCAGGTAAAGTCCCAAGAGGACGATTGTTCACTGCCATTGAAATTTGGCCCAGCTGCACTTCAATATTTTTAATAGCCGAATCATGTGCATCTACTCTTTCACTGATTTTGGCAGTTGACCCAATCACCTGTTGCATCATTGCTTCAAGCCTGGAAAACTCATCTTCTTGCCTCCCCCCATGTTGTTGCTGAGGGGGGTGGTATGCTTGCTGCTGATTCTGATTGTTATAACCTTGTGGTCTTTGATAAGGTGCCACATTACCATGAGGTCTCATGGCATCCATGTTTCCATTGTTCTGCTGCTGATGAGGTGGTCTATACGGTTGAACTTGTTGACCCCAATTCTGTCCCCCTTGTCTTTGGCCTTCATAGTTTGACACATAATTCATGTTTTCTGGGTAAGGAGGGTGATCACAATCTGCATTCCACTGATTACCATTTGGCTGACTAATGCAAGATATAGATAAGCCCCCATTGGTAGTATCCACAATATGAACCTGTTGTTTTATCCCCGACTCATCTACCTTCTTCGTAAGAATACTCATCTGTGTCATCAAATAACCATGTTCTCAGCCATAATGTTGGACGGATCTAATGACACTGAGTTAAAAACTGGGGTAATTAGAGCACCCCTAGGTTTTCACCCTGAATTATGTGCCATTGTATCAAGTAAAAGCTGGCACTCTCTCCATGTCTTGCTAAGGAATGCTCCACCAGCTGAAGCAACGATATTGGCTTTTACACCATTAGACAGACCCATATAGAATCGATGTCCCAACATTTGCTCAGGAATACCATGGTGAGGACAGATAACTAGCATCCCTTTAAACTGTTCCTATGCCTCCTACAGTGTCTCCATGGTCTTCTGTCTAAAGCTTACGATCTCATCAATCTGATGTGTTGTCTTGTTTGGTGGATGGAATTTATTCAGAAATTGCTTGACCAACTCCTCCCATTTTGCAATAGAGTTGATAGGGAGGGAGTTGAGCCAAGTCTAGGCAACTCCTGTCACCGAGAACGGATACAATAACAGTCTTAATGCTTCCAGGGTAACATTCGGCTGCCTCTGGGTCTTGCAGATGGACAGAATGTTCTTTAAATGCTGCTGGGGATCCTCAACATATGACCCCGAAAATAACCCTTTATTCTGCAACAGGTGCAACATATTGTAATCTGGAAAGACTGTCAATATGAGGGACCAAAATCACGGTTGCCAAGTTGTCAGATGTGGGTTGTGCCCAGTCGTATAATGGCACCTCAGGTACAATGGATACCTGAGGCGCTGCAATCCTTGCAGCAGGGTCGACTCCACCATCCATGACATCCCCAACATTAAGGTTGTTTCTATCGTCCAGCTCTGCCATGTCTGGTTCTATGTGTTCAAATCTATAAATATTTAAATGTACACCCAGTTACTATCAAAAATTTACTTGAGATTGTTGCAGGAACCCATAAACATTAAATCCTGGATCAGCCTCTGCAATACATGTATTCGATCAGGAAAAAATAATGAATACCAATTCTATACCAAAATACATACAAACTTACACATTACATATATTTGGATTTATAACATATGTTGTTCATGATTTTCATTCTTGTGAAGTAGTCCTTCTTGAATCTTCGCTCTTCAATCCAATAGCCCAATGGTAGGCTCTAAAACAAGAATCTATTTATGCACCTTTTCAAATATATAATCAAATCTTTCTGGCATTGTTTGTTCCGAATATTTTTGGATATTATAGCGAAGTGCTGTTATAGAGAACATACATTAGAACATAACACAAAAATTGAATCCGGAAAAACTTGACTTTTATAGTAAAGTGTTGTTATATAAGGATGCTGCTATATAGAGGCTTTGCTGTATTTTGTTTCTCTTTAATTAGAAAAGTTATAATAGGAAGTTGGATCAAGAGGTTTTGTTGCTTTTTCTTTCTAAAAACACATATATTCATCACTTCCTTTCCTTCTTTTGCTTGTCGGTTGCTCGGTAATCTCCACTGATATGATCCCTTTGTGATAATAACTCCTTTTTCAAAACCTTTCCAACTGCTCCATTGCATTATTATTGTACATAAAAAGCCCATAGTACAAGTCCAAGCTATCTCTAACGTTCTAATGATAGATAGAAAAGGTGGGAGAGGGGTTGAGGGACGGGTGACAAACGGGCGGGTCGGGTCGAATATGAGCAGGTAAAAAATAATCTATTTTTTAAGTGGATAATATGGTTCTGATTGACTCGTTTTTAAAAAGTTCACTATCCAACCCAATTTTAATAAATAATATGAATGGATAACTGGGTGTTGCTCAAAAAGATTACGTGAATATTGAAAAAAAGAAACACTCAAAGAATATGCAATTTGTGAGTGAGCAAACACAAGGTGACCTTGACGAACAAAGGCTTTAGCAAGAAATTGACCAAAGTTGCCAAAGCCCACTATGGCAATTTTGAGTCTTGTTGTCTGACTGAGCATATTGATTTGTGACTAATGCTCCGTAATCATATGCATTGTCAATGGCACTTATGCTAAGGCAGCTGTGGCGGCGATAGAGGGTGAGAAGAAACATGGAGACAGGAGCGAAGCTACAACCTATCAAGGATGGTCAATTTGCCACCTTTCGTTGAAAAATTATAGGTAAAATATTAGGTTTTAGAGGTATATAACATATACTGAACACTCTTTATCGGAGAATTTTTTCACTTCTTTTAAACTTGAACACCCTTGAAAAAACTATTGGTTTCGCTTCTGCACGAAGATGGAGATATATAGGGGTGAGTGGTGTTGGCTTGGATTGAAGTGAGCTCAAAGGCAACATGATTTTGTAATAACAATGGTGTATTGTTTTAACCATTTCGTCCAATATATATAGACTTCAAAAGGATGTTAAAGCTCTTCTACTACAAAGTGATAGGTATGTGCAGAGAAACAAGGCCATGTGGTAACTCCGAGGCACAATGATTTACATTAATTATTTTCATGATACACAAATATACATATATAATATTTCTGTCGAAATTTATGGGGTCTGGTGACCCCTCAACTTAGGCTTGAGCAGTAGCGAATCTACAGGGCAACGTGCGGGTTCCCTGGAACCCAATAGTTTTTGCACAGTCCTTATATATGTATTAGAAAATTCATTAAATACCTATAAATATTGAATTGTGAACTCAATTGTTAACTTGAGATCGTTATAGGTGCCCATAAACTTCAAAGTCTAGATTCGCCTCGAGTATGGTATAAGTTATGGTGGATAAAGATATTATACAGTTAAGAAGGATCACCTGTTACCATCTGGAAGATTTGCCGATGACGTTTTTAAATACCATATTCTACTCCTACTTATTTGGTACAAAAAGATTTGCTCTTTATCTTTTCTATTAAAGTTTTGTTGTCAATTTTTGCGTGCTTAAAATTATATATTAAATAAATTGCACTAAAATCAACATTTTTTTTTATCCTAAAGGAAATATACAGTAAGGTTTGGAGCTATAAGATACGAGAAAATGAAATTTAACTAGCCCTAATATAGTATACACCATAAATGTTTGGAACATTACAATTATTTTATTACATGAGATAATGCACGTAACGATCATAAGATAGGGTAATACTTAGCATGAGAATATCTCTATAGTACCCTTTTTTTTGTTCCTCACCTTGTATCTAGTACCGGAAAAATTATTTTTATAGTCCTTTTTTTAGTTTTATGTTCACCCAGAGATCTTCATTTTTACACATAAGAGATCTGAAAATAACTGACAAGTTGAAAAGATCATATTCTTTAATTCAAAATGTAATTACTGGCTTTAAGAGAGCATTTTCTCGTCTTGTGCCTCTGTTGGAACCCGGATTAGGGCGATGTAAAGTTCATTAAAGTGGGAATCATTTTCTAGCAGGGTTTTTACATTCTTAGGGCTCGAATCAAAATTGTGTTAAGGGCAGAGGGATCCTATCCATCCCTCGATGATCCTTGGTGGTTGAATATATATCCCTAGTAACCAAAGACGGATCAGAATTTGGAGATAGCACCAATTACTAACTAAAAAGTTTGACGTACAACTCTCTAAAAATATGATAATTATGATAAGCTTTTAAGCGACCCCTGAGCCCCCAACCCGACCTCGACCCACCCTACCCATCCTCACCCCTCACGCCCTCGAATACTTGGCATGGTCCTTGATCCCCGACGTCTAGACCCTCGAAACATTTTTGTATATAATATAACTAACTTAAGACAAACAATGGCTCGTCAAATATTGTCGGCATTAGTGATGAAACTAAGTTTTCACCAATAACTTTAATTTTGTAGTTAATATTATTCAATAATTGGCGTCAATATAATTCATCTTTTTGGTGGAAAACCTTAGTAGACAAAACTTTTGCTATGAAATGTTCATTCTAAGATATATTAGACATGTTTCCTCAAGATTTCATCGAGTGCACTACTAAAAAACAACTATTTACCGATGAAGCAGTACCGACGGACTTTTATCCGTCGGTATTCCGAAAGACTTTCCGACGGAGTCTTTCAATAATTTTAAATTTTTAAATTTTAAATTTTTTTAAAATTAAAAATTATGATATGTTGACCGGTCAAAGTTTAAATGGTTGTACTGATGCACTCCGTCGGTAATTTNTTTTTAAAATTAAAAATTATGATATGTTGACCGGTCAAAGTTTAAATGGTTGTACTGATGCACTCCGTCGGTAATTCCGTCGGAATATTTTGTATTTATATTTTTGAATTATTTTTTTTCGGAACATTTTGTATTTTAATTTTTAAATTATTTTTTCAGGTACCGACGGTGTCTCTCGGTACATTTATAAATAATAAATGAAAAAGACAATAAAGTTACTGACGGACATCCTCGGAACATTTTGTATTTATATTTTTGAATTTTTTTTTTTTTGGTACCGACGGTGTCTCTCGGTACTTTTAAAAATGTTAAATGAAAAAGAAAATAAAGTTATCGATGTAGTCAATCCTACTGCCTTTACATAATAATTTGAATATTGTTCTTACAGTACCGACGGATTTCCATCGGTAATTTAAATATATAATCTTACATATAATTATTTTGTATTTTTATTACACAATACAGAAGGAGGCTGTCAGTAAGTCCCTCGGTAAGTATTTACTTAATTATCTTGATGGTTGATTAGCCTATTTATTGAAAT
>ML244363.1:0-105833 GCA_005239495.1 Nicotiana undulata
TATATATATATATATATATATATATATATGAGAAATCCTTTGATACTTTCAATTTGCATGTATCTATTCTCTTTTTTTCGTTGAATTTTCATTGTCGATAGTAGGTCCGATGAATTGAACTTCGGGGTGAAAAACCCTTGGGTTTATAGATTGTCCCTTAGGCTTGTTAGGTTGTCCCCTAGGCTGCCATGCCTTTGACCGTAGGCATTTTTAGGCTGGCCCGTAGGCTCTTATGTATTGCCCCTTAGGCGCTTTTTAGTTAATCGTTTAGGGCTCAGTCCTTGAGTTTGGTTTTGACTCGAGCTCATCGACCCTTAGGTTTTTGAATTGACCCTGAGAAATTTTAAGCTAGCGCGTAGGCTCTAGCGCGTTTGGTCGATACGACCTCTACTATGGCTATAGTTTCCCTCGCTAAAGACTTTTTTGAATTTGGTGTTCGTCCGACTCTTCGATGGTTCGATAAGAACCCCGATTGTGAGTCACTGTGTGATGGTAAATGAGCACCTCCAGAGGTGTCGCTCAATGACTTAAGTTTCAAAGCCTTTTTATTGTTTGAGCTGATATTATTGAAGCTCTTTGGCTTATGCTGAGGGTAGCCTGATTAACTGGTTCTTTTCAAAGTATTTTTGAAGTATTTGTGATTTTATGGCGACGGTTGGGAATCCCCGAGTCGCGTTAGTTTTGCCAGAGCCTTATGACCATAGTCATTGTGTTTGGCCGTAGCCTTTTGACCGTAGTCATTAGGTTTGACCGTAGTCATTGTGTTTGGCCGTAGCCTTTTAGTCCCCGAGTGAGGTAGCCTCGGCGTCTATATCGAGTGTATGCCTTTTTAGGGATCTTACAAGTTCGAATATATAGCCTCGACTTTAAGATCCAGATTATGCCTTTTGTAAGGTCTTATAAATGTTAACATGCTTTACTTGAGGTCTTACAGATTTTTTGGTTACTTGGTGCAAGTATGATTCATGCATTGCTGGAGGTCTTACAGTTTTGATATTGCCTTATGGAGGTCTTTGATGATGCCTTGTTGAGGGCTTTTTTGGGCATAAACATTTATTACAAAGATACGCAATTGGTATAACTATTTAATGCCATGATACGGACTTGTACTACTCTTGCAGACATTCTCAATCTAACCACATACCAATCGGAAGTCTCGCGCTCGTCCATGATAGCCACCGATTTAAACTGCCCCGAGGCCGATCATAGGGGACCCTCGAGGTCGAACTTCGAGCTGCGCCTCGAGCCTCCTGAAGGTGGTTAGTGTAAAGAAATAATAATCATAATACCGGTCTCTTCGATTTTAGCCGTATACACTCAGCACCTCAATACCGTCCCATTTAGGAGAAAGAATCTCAGCACATCAGTACGGGGATTTACCCCTCAATCACACCTACACAGGCACGTGTAGTTTCAGGGTTAGGTTGTTTAAACCTACCCCTCCTCGGTGACTATATATATATATATATATATATATATATATATATATATATATATATATATATATATTACTACTTTCCTTTTTCTGCACACAAATGAGACACAAATACAAATACATTCACCCCATTATCTTTCCCATCATATATAGCTTCATTAGTACTTTCAACCACTCAGAACATTAATATCTCATTGGCTCTCTTGGTCATACCTATGGTTCCTCATTCATGGATCGGTTGACGTACCTCATATTTGACACTTTCATTTCTTTACTTTCAAGGGTTATCATCATAAATATCCACAAATAGAGTACTCTGGAAATCATAACTCTAGGTCTATTAGTAACGAAGGCTTTAGACACAAGGAAAATAATTACAAAGCATAGCATGGTGATTTACAATTGAAATATGTGTTGAAATTATAGTTATTAGTTAAAACAACCACATTTGGACACGATTGGAGTACTTAAGCTTTTAGGCAATTCCGCTTCCAGAGTCAATTTGGAACAGTTGAATCGAAGCTCATTTCATAATATTTCACACATCAATTCATCCCATTGGCTTTATCGGCCACACATCTAATTTTCATTCTTGACATGGTGGCCACACTTTATATCTCCAACCCACTTCTTTCACTTTCAAGCATCTTTGTAGATTATCAACAACAAGGCAATTTCACATCAAGTCTCTAAGTATACAAATGAGAATTAATATTTTTAAGCATGTTGAGTGACTCTTCCACAATTAGGCATAATATCTTGCAATTGGAACATGACTTTTAGATCATAACCCTTTTAATATATTGGTTTTACTAGATTACGTTATCGGAGAGAATCATGATATAATGGGAGAATTTAGAATATGTTTTGAGTAAATACATATTTCAATGCAACTCTTGTTTTAGAAAAATCAAATATATTAGGAAGGGCTCAGAACAAGAGACATAAAAGATTGAGACAATCATAACCACAACTTACCAGGACGAGGGATTCTATTCTACAAATGAAGTTTAGCCAACAAACCTTGTTTGACCTTTCCTTAAGTTACTACGACGTCCCAACACTTGTAGCAATATCATAGGAGGATAGCAAAAATCAGACAATAATTAGAGGGATTCGTATTGTGTAACTCTCTTACGAATTTTGTCAAACACCTATTATGAAAAATAGACTACAAAGCTCTAAAATGGTAGTCCTTCCCCCCCCGCAACCAATTACTATAACAAACTACCCAATGTAGTTGAACAACCCCACCTATAAAACTTATTCTCATATACATGGTTTATTTCCAACCCCACAACATACTTAAACTCGTAATCTCTTGCATAAAAACTTAAGAGTAGGACTTACCCAGATAGATGATGATTTAGTGAGTGGCTTCCATGATTATTGAAGATTGAGGCAAGAATGGATGATTAGAATGCTAGACATTCTCCTTCTCTCTCTAAGATACTCTCACTTTTCTCTAAAACATCAGATACATGCTCCAAAATGAGCCCCAAATGCTATTAATCAAAATGAGGTCGGGTAAGAAAAATTCCAAAAATACCCTCCGAAGTCAATTATGTGCTACAATTCTATGGTAGGTGAATAGGTATGTGGCCAGCAGAATGGTAATGCAACCAGCAGATTGGCCACAAAATGAATTTCAAATTCTGGGTTGGGTTTGGTCCATTATGCGATGCAATTTCGCGGTTGCATAGTCATTATACGGCCAGCATAATAATTATGTGGCCAGCACAAATAGTTATTAAAATTTTCCTCTTTTCTATTACACTCTGCGACAGATTTGCGCTCCGCAAAATAATTCTGCGATCGCATAATGGACCGTGGAAATGCCATGTTCTATAATAAGTTCCCTCCAACTCCCCAATTCATTGTAAAACCCAAAAATTCTTTGATGAGGGTTGTTTTATACAATTTTCAAAAACTTTAACTTACCTCAGCACCACAAAACCTTAAATTCCTTAGCAAAATTTTACTGAGCCTTACAATAACTGGGATACTTGTAACGACCCGACCAGACGTTTTACGTTATCAGATCCCGTTCCCCTGTCTAAGTCTTCCCATAGAGGCTTCTTGCGATTTGTGACCTGCGGGAACAGGTGGTTCAGGATTTGGAAGTGTTTTGAGAAATATAGGAGCACTTGGTTCCTTAAGGTTGGCCTATTTGGCCAAGTTTGACTTCGGTCAACATTTTTAGCAAACGACCTCGGAATCATGTTCCGGCAATTTCAAGGGCTTCGTATTATGATTTCAGACTTGAGCATATGTTCGACTCAGGTTTTCGATGACCTGGGAGCATTTCGGCGCCTGAAATGGAAATCAGGATTTCCTTATGTTTGAAATTTGGTTTGGGACGTGATTTTATGCCATCGGGGTTTGAATGTTATCCCGAGACCGGGAGTAGTTGTGTTATGTTATTTATGACTTGTCTGCATAATTTGAGGTCATTCCGAGTAGTATAGGGTCGTTCGGTGCATTGAAGTGTATTCTAGAATCTTAAGTTCTTAAGCTTGATTCAATTTGATTTTGGGGTTGAATTCTGCGTTTCGTGGTTGTTTTTCACATTCTGAAAGTACGAGCGAGTCCGTATCATGAATAAAGACTTGTCGGTTCCTTTTGATGGGGTCCCGAGGGGCTCGGGTGAGTTTTAGACCCCCGGGAGCTAAGTTGGAAAAACTAGATTTTTGCTGTCTGGTTTCCTTCTTCGCGATTGCAGAAGGTGGGTCGCGATCGCGGAGAAGGAATTTGGCTGGGCTGATGATTGTTCTTCACGATCGCAGCTTCCTCTTCGAGATCGCGGAAGGTTGGACTACATGCCTTCGCGATTGCAGCCCCATCCTCGCGATCACATAGTGTCTAGTCAAGGCTGGGCACAGTTGTTCTTCGCGATCGCAGGACCTCTGTCGCGATCGAAGAGGTCTGGCCAGTTGTTCTTCACAATCGCAGGGCCTTTGTCACGATCGTAGAGGTGTGGCCAGTTGGCCTTCGCGATCGCAGGGCCTTTGTCGTGATCGCAGTGAAGGAATTACTGGGCAGTTTTATTAAATACGGGACGTAGCCTATTACCTCCATTTTCATCCTCCTCCTCAAGTCTTTAGAGAGCTTTTCAAGGAACGTTCCACCATTGTTATTGAGGTAAGTAAATTCCATGGTTTTACTAAGTTTCAACATCATTTCCTAGCTAATTCTCTCTTCTAGATCATCAATTCTTGAAATTTGGTAGTAAATTAGGGCTTATGGGAGAATTAGTTAATTATCTGTTCTAAGCCATGAATTTATGTATAAATCACGTAATTATGATCCTTAGGCTTCGGGTAGGTGATTCCTTCGAGAATTTTCGAAATCCAAGTGCGTGGACTTGGGGTTGAAATTCCAAAATCCTTCAAGAATGCCTAATTTTGGGTTTATTGGTTGATTCTTCTTCTTTGAACTTAAATTAATTCAATTACGCTATATTTGGCTAGTTGTGAGCCGTCGAGGGTAGACTTCGGAGATTTCGGGCGCATCCTTGATTCGAGGGGTGATTTCATCACGAGGTGAGTCTCCTTTCTAACCTTGTAAGAGGGAATTGTCCCCCTAGGTGCTCTAAATGCTATGTGTACTTGTTTGGGGGCTACGTACGCACCAAGTGACGAGAGTCCGTACGTAGCGGCTATTGTTGTTGTTTCCGGGTAGTTAGGCCACAACATGTTCATTGTTCTTCCTTGTCCTCATATATATATGTTCTGTACTCCTGTTGTGCATAGAATTCTTTCATCTAAAAGATTTCGTGATACTTGACCCGAAGTAATTGTATTTGTGTATCTATGGGATCAGGTCGTACGCCACGGCGGACTTGCGAGTGTTCTGTACCTATATTGGGATTGGGTTGTACGCCACGGTGGATTTGAGAGTGATTATAGCTATATGGGATCGGGTCGTATGCCACGGCGGAGTGAGAGGTACTTGTATACATATAGGGGATCGGGCCGTACGCCATAGCGGGTTTGGAAGGTACTTTATTAGAGCGGGCCGTACGCCTCGGCGGATCTAAGACTTGGTTATTATTGGTTCATTCTGGTGGTCCTACCCTTGAAAGCGCGTTATTGTACTCATGCTGCACTTCTATACTTAACTGTACATGTACTGAGGTCGGTGCTTCTGGTTATTATACCGGAGATAGATCCTGAGCTAGTGGACTCGACTTCACGGTGAGCTACTTCTTCTGGAGGTTTCCAGCAGTACCATGGAGTTTTCCTTTTGTGTTTCTCATCTATTTCATTCAAACAGTGGGATTGTATATATTATCTTTTGGTTATTCTGTTACCATGCCCGTGACACTCGTGACATTAGTTCCTGGCACACACACGTAGTGTTTATTTTGGGTTTTGGGTTGTATATTCATATATATGCTTATCTTTTCGCCGACGCATCGTTACTGCTTTATTACTTATCGTCGGGTTATCATTTTTGGATATCATGTTTAAAACTGTTTAAAATCGATAAACGTTGGAATACTTAATCAATTGGAATGGGTAACACTTAGTGATTTTGTGTTGGCTTGCCTAACCCTGCAGTTGGGCGCCATCACGAGCTGAGTTAGGATTTGGGTCGTGACAACGTGGTATTAGAGCCTTAGGTTCACGTAGTCTCACGAGTCACGAGCAGACCCAGTAGAGTCTTGCGGATCGGTACGGAGACGTTTGTACTTACCCTCAGGAGGCTATAGGGTGTTAAGAAACTCCTCTTTGTTCATATCCTATCGTGCAACCGATGATGTACTCAAATATGATCTTTTACTCTCTCACAGATAGTGAGGACGCGTGTTTCTCATGATCCTGATCCGGGAGAGGCTGCTACCCCCGCCGCTCAAGGTCGTGGTAGGGGCAGGGGTAGGGCACCTGCCCGAGGCAGGGGACGAGGGCGTCCCAGAGCTGTACCAGTTGCACCACTTGAGGATCATGTTATCGTGGAGCGGGATGAGTTGCCTCCCGTTGCTCTTGCTCTAGCGGATTTTATGACGGCACCAGGCTTCCAGGAGGTCATGGGCCGCATGTTGAGATTCATGGACACCATGTCACAAGATGGTTTATTTCCAACATATCATGCTACTTCTCAGGCGGGAGGGGGAGTCCAGACCCCTACAGCTCAGGCCACAGGACTGGTAGCAGCATCACGTCATACCCCGTGTACATCGCCTGTGGGTGAGGTTCATCCTGTAGTAGCAGCACCAGAGCCCGGGCCAGTTGCAGAGGGTAACCAGCAGAAGATGTTGGATAGATGTACCCGACTTCGCCCTCTAGTCTTCGGGGGTGAGCGGGGTGAGGATGCGCAGGATTTCATCGATAGGTGCAGGGATAGGCTGCACAAAATGAGGATCTTGGAGTCTCATGGGGTGGATTTCACCACATTTCAGCTAAAGGGAAGAGCACGCAGGTGCTGGCAGTCTTATATTCTCAACAGGCCCACAGATTCCCCTCCTGTCACATGGGGTCAGTTTGCTCAGCTATTTCTAGAAAGATACATTCCACCTTCTGAGTGGGAGGAGCTATATGGTCAGTTTGAGCGACTAGAGCAGGGGCAGATGTTTGTGACTGATTATGAGGCTAGATTTTCCGAGTTATCCCTCCATGAGCTTATGATATTGCCTACTGAAGCCGAGAGGGTGCGGCGGTTTATGGCAGGCTTGCATCCAGGTGTTAGGGCCTCTATGTCCCGAGAGGTGGAGATGGGTACCCCCTACCTGCTTGTAGTCGATATATCTCTACGGATCGAGGGATATCGATTGAGGAGCAGGGAGCAGGGTCAGCAGGACAAGAGGGCCAGGTTCTCAAGAGAGTTCAAGGATTCTTCAGCTAGGAGCAGGGGTCAGTTTGGGGGTGGTCAGCCATCAGACCTTCATATTCAGCACCCCCACTACCCCCTCGAGGTGGTTCAGTGAAGCCTCAGTTCGGTGCCATGACAGAGCGTTCCTGTCGTCCTCCAGCCATCCAGAGTGCACCCAATGGTTATTCCAGTCATCAGAGATCCTCTAGTACCAATTTCAGTGCCTTACTAGGGGTTCACACCTCCGGCTATTTAGGGTTCTTCCTCTTTAGGGCAGCGGACTGTAGTGCCAGGAGGTTATTTCGAGTGTGGGGAGCCGGGTCATACGTGGAGGTATTGTCCCAGGTATCGGGGCAAGGCAGTGTAGTAGAGTTATCAGCCTAGGAGTTCAGCAATAGCAGTCCGGCCACCTCGAGGTGGAGGACAGGTCGGTAGGGGTCGTCCTAGAGGGGGAGGCCAGTCAGAAGGAGGTCAGTTAGCTCCTGTTCACTCTGGTGGAGTTCAGCCTTTAGGTGCTCCAGCCAGGTTCTATGATATTCCGGCCAGATTAGATGCAGTGGCCTCAGTTGCCATGATCACAAGTATTATCTCAGTTTGTGGTAGAGAGGATTTAGTGTTATTTGACCCAAGGTCCACCTATTCATATGTTTCATCACTATTTGCTCATTTTTTGGATGTTCCTCGTGAGTCCCTGGGTTCTCCTTTATATGTGTCCACTTCTGTGGGCGATTCTTTGGTGGTAGACCGGGTCTATCGGTCTTGTGTGATCGCATTCTGCGGATTTGAGACCAGAGCTGACCTTTTATTGCTCGACATTGTTGATTTTGAGGTTATTTTGGGCATGGATTGGCTATCTCCATACCATGCTGTGTTGGATTGCCATGCCAAGACAGTTACTTTAGCCATTACTGAGTCGCCTAGGATAGAGTGGAAAGGTTATTCAGTTAATGCATTCAGCCGGGTCATTTCCTTTATGAAGGCTCAGCATATGATTGAGAAGGGTTGTTTGGCTTACCTGGCTTATGTGCGGGACACCACCGTCGAGTCCCCAACTATTGATTCAGTGCATGTGGTATGAGAGTTTCTAGATGTATTTCCTTCAGATCTTCCAGGCATTCCTCCAGATCGAGACATCGATTTCTGTATCTATTTGGCTCCAGATACTCAGCCTATTTCCATTCCTCCCTATCGTATGGATCCTAAAGAGCTAAAGCAGAAACTTGAGGAGTTATTGGCTAAGGGGTTCATCAGGCCGAGTGTGTCGTCATGGGGAGCTCCAGTCTTATTTGTGAAAAAGAAGGACGGGTCCATGCGGATGTGTATTTATTACCGCCAGTTGAATAAGGTGACCATCAAGAACAAGTATCCTCTTCTGCGCATTGATGATTTGTTTGACCAGTTGCAGGGTGCATGTGTGTTTAATAAGATTGACTTGAGATCGGGTTATCATCAGTTAATGATTCGGGCTTTGTCCCAAAGACTGCATTTCGTACCAGATATGGCCATTACGAGTTCCTGGTGATGTCTTTTGACTTGACTAATGCCCCAGCAACATTCATGGATTTGATGAATATGGTATTTAGGTCGTACATTGATTCTTTCGTCATTGCCTTCATTGATGACATATTGATTTACTCGCGGAGCTTTGGTGAGCACGAGCAGCATTTGAGAGTTGTGCTTCAGACCTTGTGAGAGCAGAAGCTATATGCTAAGTTTTCCATGTGCGAGTTCTGGTAAGAGTCTGTGGCATTCCTGGGGCATGTGGTATCCGGAGAGGGTATCAAGGTTGATACACAGATGATTGAGGCAATTCGGAGTTGGCCGCGTCCTACTTTAGCTACAGAGGTTAGTAGCTTTCTGGGTCTAGCAAGCTATTATCGTCGATTCGTGGAGGGGTTCTCTTCTATCGCAGATCCATTGACTAGATTGACTCTGAAGAATGCCCTGTTTCGATGGTTCGACGAGTGTGAGGCGAGATTTCAGAAGCTCAAGTCAGCATTGACTTCAGCACCAGTTTTGACATTGCCTTCTGATTCTGGGATGTATACCGTGTATTGCGATGCTTCACACGTTGATTTGGGTTGTGTGTTGAAGCAGGATGGGAGAGTTATTGCTTATGCTTCGCGCTAGCTGAAGGTTCATGAGAAGAATTACCCTGTGCATGACTTTGAGTTGGCGGCAATCGTTCATGCTTTGAAGATTTGGAGGCACTACTTGTGTGGTGTGTCTTGTGAGGTTTTTACCAACCACCGTAGTTTGTAACACTTTTTTAATCAGAGGGATCTCAATTTGAGACAGCGTAGGTGTCTTGAGTTGTTAAACGACTATGATATCACCATTCTATATCACCCGGGCAAGGCAAATGTGGTAGAAGATGCATTGAGCAGGAGGGCAGAGAGTATGGGTAGGTTGGCCTACATTGCAGCGCCGGAGAGACCTCTAGCCATGTACATTCAGTCCTTGGCTAGTCGTCTTGTGAGATTAGACCTTTCGGAGCCTCATCGAGTTGTAGCTCATGTGGTTGCTCAGTCTTTATTATTGGAAGAGATTAAGGCTTGAGTTAGATGATCCGTGTTTGGCATAACTTAGGGAGACAGTGGTCCAGGGTAGGGCCAAGGAGGTTACCTTGGGCGAGGATGGTGTTTTGAGACTCCAGGGCCGTTTGTGTGTTCCTGATGTTGATGGCCTGAGGGAGAGGATTCTAGCAGAGGCGCACAGTTCTCGGTATTCTATTCAACTAGAAGCGACGAAGATGTATCGTGATTTGAAGCAATATTACTGGTGGAGGCGGATGAAGAAAGACATTGTGCAGTATGTGGCTAGGTGCCTCAATTGCCAGCAGGTTAAGTACGAGCATTAGAGGCCGGGAGGCCTACTTCAACAGATGCCTATTCCAAAGTGGAAATAGGAGCGCATCACTATGGACATCGTGGTTGGGTTGCCTTGGACTTTGCGGAAGGTTGACGCGGTTTGGGTCATTGTGGATAGATTGACCAAATCGGGAGATAGTTCGGTTGCACGGTGTACCGGTGTCCATTATATCAGATCGAGGTCCTCAGTTCACCTTGCACTTCTGGAGAGTATTGCACAACGAGATGGGCACACCGATAGATCTCAGCTCAGCATTTCACCCTCTGACTGATGGCCAGTCAGAGCGTACGGTTCAGATATTGGAGGATATGCTCAGGGCATGTGTGCTTTATTTTGGGAGTCAGTGGGACTAGTTCTTGCCTTTGGCAGAGTTTGCGTACAATAATAGTTATCAGTCCAGCATCGAGATGGCCCCATTAGAGGCTTTGTATGGCCGTCGGTGTCGTTCTCCTATCGGGTGGTTTAATCCTGGTGAGGCTAGATTATATGGCACTGATCTGGTGAGAGATGCTTTGGAGAAGGTGAAGTCGATTCAGGAGAGACTCCGCACAGCACAGTCCAGACAGAAGAGTTACGCGGATCAGAAGGCGCGTGATGTAGCATTTATGGAGGGAGAGAAAGTTTTGCTAAAGGTTTTGCCTATGAAGAGCATTATGAGATTTTGGAAGAAGGGCAAGTTGAGCCCAAGGTTTATAGGTCCTTTCGAGGATTTGAGGCGAGTCGGTGAGGTTGCTTATGAGCTAACTTTACCTCCCAGTTTATCCGGAGTTTATCCGGTTTTTCATGTATCCATGCTCAAGAGATATCATGTCGATTTCTCTCACGTGGTTGATTTTAGCACTATTCAGCTAGATGAGAAGTTGGGCTTCGAGGAGGAGCCAGTTGCTATTATTGATAGGCGGGACCGCTAGTTGAGGTCTAAGAGATTTTCTGCCGTGAAGGTCCAGTGGAGGGGCCAACCAATGAATGAGGTGACTTGGGAGTCTGAGGAGGGCATGCGGAGCAGATATCCACGGCTATTCAGCACTTCAAGTTCAAAATCTAGTTAGGGATAGAAGATTATCATCATTGTACTTAGTCAAAAAACTATTATAATAAAAAAACCAGTTACGAAATCTTTGTACTCAAGTAGAAAACTGTTATTCAAATAAAACAGTTACGAATGAAAGATCATAACCCTTGTATTTATTCTCAAAATTGTTATCAAATAAAACAGTTACGAGTCACGATACATTTCTCTCATACTTGTTATAAAACTGTTGCAAATAAAAACAGTTATGGGTAAAAGTCCAACATTAACAAAAACTATTACCTATGAAAAACAGTTGCGAAATACAAGTGATTATCAAATCTGTTAAAACAAAACTGTTGCAACATGAGTCTTAGATGATAATCATAACACATTTAAAATGTTGTGAAAGTTCAAATAAAAACTTCTCACAAAAACATTCTTAAACATGTGAGAAATTCCTATCACTCTATTGCATTCCAATGAAGTTGAGACGTCTTCTTCATTAAATATTAATCAAAAAGGGCCCTAACTCATAAACAAAGCATGTCACAAACAAATGCTAAACATTTATACGAACACTACACCTACTGTGAAAAGATTCAAAGTGAAATATGCATTTTCATGCAAAAAAAAAAAAAAAAAAAACAAAAAGAAAAAAAAAAAAACCACAAAAAAAAAAAACATACAATCGNTCATGCAAAAAAAAAAAAAAAAAACTAAGAGGTACAAACAAAAACCTCAGAAAAGCAATACATGCAATCGACTTAAAAGAGTAACATTCAAAATCATAGCAAAAAGTCTCGAGATTGTATTGAAATTAAAATAAGTAGTTAAGTCACTACTAACTAGTACTTAGCCACATAAGTATTTACATTTTTTGTGTCCCTAAGTTGTCAGTTGGGGCCTTTAATGTTTCAAACTTACCCCCGATGGAGCTGGGAGTAACCACATCAATCCAAAGAAATAAAAAAAGGGGAGTAGGGATAACAAAATCTTCATTCTTGAGGAGGAGGAGAGTTGACTTCTTCAGGAGGAGGAACGCCAGCTGCTTGAAGATCATAGGCTTCATCAGATGGAGAAAATTCAAGACCCCGCTGGGTCTTCTCCATGGCCTCTTTAGATTTAGCAATCTCAGCATTAAGGTCGAAACCCTCCTAACCCATTTCCATTAATGTATCATGACGAGCACTCATATACGCCCAACTCACGTCAACGAATGTCGCCTCTTCAAGATCACTATAATCCTTTGACCATGCCTGAATTTCAATCTTCAAGTTATCCTTCTCAGCTTCGGCGACTTCAAGGTCAACCTTCAAAGGTACAACTGACTCCTCGAGAGTTCGAACTTTGACCTGGGCCTCACGAAGATCCTCTTGAGTTTGGGAAAGATTCCGTACAAGTTCACTGGAGTATTCCTCCTTCTGCCCTAGCATATGCTTTAGATTCCTGATTTCCTCCGTGGTTTTCGACAACTGTTCAGCAAATGAGGATTCAAGAATATCTTTGTCCTTGTTGACCTAGCTGGAAGAAGCTCTCTCCACTGCTAACTTCGTAGAAGCAATCCTCAACTGCTTCTTTAAGGTATGCCTTTCTTCCACTAGAGCATCCATATCTATCCTTAAGCCATCATATTGTGCCTTCATATTGTCAAAATCAAACTGAAGCTCACGCAGCTCTTTTAATTCATTCTCTGAATTTGAAACTGTCTGCATGAGTTCTAAGCCAATAAGGTGCGTCTACAAAAAACAGTAAAACAATCAAACATGTTAAATTGTTATTTGAAGAAAATTGTATGTATGAAAAATTCAAAGGCATACCTTGAAAGAATGGTGCACCACTTCGTTGGCCCAAGTAAGAGTTTAATGGCTGTCAAGTTTGGACCTCTCTTCAGAGCCGATCAGTGGTTTGAGCCACACTTAAGGCTCACCCTCCTTCTTAAAAAGACTCCCTCCGGCTGGAATCTCAATTATAACCCTCCGCATCTCCCTGCTGGAAGACCCTACTTCCACAAGAGAAGGCACGGAAGCAGGAACGGAAGGAGCAGCAACATATACGGACTAACGAGGAGCCGAGGGAGCCACGGGCACATCAACAGATACGGATGTATGAGAAACTAAGGAAATAATAGATACAGACGGAGGAGCGGTAGTAATAGCAAGAGGAGCAGGAACAACAGCAAAATCAGGAAAGATAGTAGCTAAAGGAACATCATCAGGGTCAAGCTCAAACCCCTCATGGAAACGACGCTCGGCAGGATCTTGAACCGGGGACTGAGACTCATCTTGGGAAGAAGAGGGCGTAATTGCCAACACGGAAGGAAGAAACTTGGGAGCAGATTCATCATCTGAACCTACTCGCCTTCTTCTCGACCGGTGCACCAAAGCACCCTCTCTTCCTTCTTCCTCTTCCCCTCCAGAATGGGGATCACTGACTTTTCTCTTCGAAGATCTGGAAAGGATGCTCTAAGCATGAGACAAAGACATCTTCGGGAGCGATGAACCAGATGCCCCACGGGCACAAAATCCTATCAAGAAAAAAGGGAAACATTAAATGAGAATAAAAAGAACTCAGGTAAGGCAGAAAGTAAGAAAAACTTCGCTTACCATGGGTCTTAACAATCCAATTGTACTTCATGGAAAAGTACTTCCAAGATGTTTCTTCAACAGGAGCGGCAGACAACATTCTCTCTACCCAATCACGAATATTGGAGACATTCTCGACAGTATTCATGATTGCTGGAAAAAAACAGAAAAACAGATGCGGTATTAAAAACGCAATTCAAATCTAAATGAAGAAAATAGATACGAACCAAAAAGTACTTACGTGCACGGTTCCACTTCTCAGGGAAGAGAAGATTGTTTTCACCAACTAAAACAGCAGTGGGAACGGCAACGTACCTGAGGTACCAACCTNGAAGAGAAGATTGTTTTCACCAACTAAAATAGCAGTGGGAACGGCAACGTACCTGAGGTTCCAACCTCTGTCCTTATCGTCACCTGGGGTTACTAAAACTTTTTTACTCCGAGCAGCCCGAGTAAAACCCCTTGACGAATAAGACAGGAGAATATAAATGAATATTATGGTGGAAGGTGAAGGGAACTGAAACCTTAGAAGCTAAAACTCTCAAGCAAGCAACAACTAGCCACACTAAAGGACCGACTTGTCCTCGACAAATATTGAAGAAGCGGTAAAACTCGATGATAACAGGGTCGATGAGAGGTTTAAATCCTAGTGTAAAAGGATAAGTGTAAACGAAGGAATAACTTGTCTTGTAAGACGTAATCCTCTAATTATTATTCGGCACAAGAATAGGAACATTAGACTCCCAAGAACATTCCCTGCGGACAAGAGGAATGTGACCTTCAGTAATAACTGTCGCATAATTCTCTACACTCTCCAAAGAAGAAGACTGTTCAGCGATAGATGAATTTTCCCTTGTAAAGACTATCTCAGCGGGGATAATTTTGTCAACTTTGGGTTCACGAATATCATCCTTACTCTTAGAAACAGAGTGAGAAGACCTATCTCTAGGGGAAAACAAATACCTAGCGGAAGGACGAGAAACCAGAGGGGAAGAAGAACCTCTAGTAGAGGCAGATCCCAGACTCCTCAGTCGACCACCTCTCCGGCTCCTAGATGGAGCAGAAGAAGATGCCAGAGTCTCTACGTCTATAACCTTTTCTGGTTGGTTTGATGAAGACATCTTTACGAAAACAAAGGAAAATTCTTTGCAAAAGAGGAATTAAGTATGAAAGTGTTCCGTGAAAGTAAAGAAAGGAAGAAGACTATTTATACATAAGGGCAACCGTCAAAACATGGAAGAATAATGATGAAAAGTCACAATCAAAGATGTCACTTCAGGACTGATATACCTGCAAAAAGCCTTAAAAAGCGTTGATTTATTGCAGAGCCAATCAAAAAAGGACACATGGAAAGAGCATTAAATGGAAGTGATAAATGACGACTGTTTTCATAAAAAGATACAATGTTATGAAGCAAAGCAGCGGCAAAATATTCCTGCCGAAAATGCATATCCACTTACCAAATATTAATCGACAAATATATGGTAAGTGGGGGGACTATCTGTATTGGTAAAAAAGAGTATCACACGTAAGCAAGACCTTGACAACTCAGCTAGCTACGTGGACCAAGGAAAACGCAACAGATAGACTTGATTCTATAAAGAGGTATGGGACAAAGAGGCACGGTCAATAAACCCACGAGTTCATCAACCACGGGAAACATAATGGCAAAGAAGAGATACGGTCACAGTGAACCCATACGAAGCTACGGGCAGATTCGATAATCAACAGTTAATGACTTATACGTTACGTAAATCCTATACAACAATTACAATTATCATTTGTAATGCCTCATTAATGTAATAATTATCCATTAATGAGCAATTATGACAGGAACCAAACGTTATACTAGGAAACCCTTATATAAAGGGAAGAAATGTAACCCATAAGGGCATCTGAATTCTCGAATACAAACTACTTTACTTTTATGCATTCTATACTTCTTATTATTCCTTTATTCATTATATTATTCACTTGATTATTAGTAACCTGCGTTTATCCTAAAATAGCTTTGGTCAAGGAATTTCATTCTTTGGTTAAACAAGTGGATCGACTCACCCAATCAGCTCAATTTTTCTAGTCAAGTCCACCGATACTGCAGAACGGTACGCTCAGTTGTATATCAAGGAAATAGTCAGACTTCATGGCACTCCAGTTTCTATTATCTCAGATCGAGGGGCCTAGTTCACAGCTAATTTTTGGAGGAAATTTCAGCAAGGTTTGGGTACTAAGGTGAATCTCAGCACGACTTTCCATCCACAGACTGATGGTCAAGCAGAGCGGACTATTCAGACGCTTGAAGATATGTTACAGGCTTGTGTTTTAGATTTCAAAGGTAGTTGGGATGGCCATTTGCCTCTTATCGAATTTGCTTACAATAATAGCTTTCATGCTAGTTTTCAGATGGCCCCATTTGAGGCATTGTACGGAAGAAGGTGTAGATCTCCGATTGGATGGTTTAAAGCTGGTGAGACGGAATTACTAGGGCCAGATCTTGTGCACCAAGCTATGGAAAAAGTTAGAGTCGTTCAGGAGAGAATGAAAACTGCTCAGAGTCATCAGAAATCCTATGCGGACGTTCGTCGAAGAGAATTGGAGTTCCATGTAAATGATTGGGTGTTTTTGAAGGTATCTCCCATGAAGGGAGTGATGCGGTTTGGGAAGAAAGGGAAGTTGAGCCCTAGGTACGTCAGGCCATATCGGATCGCTCAAAGGATAGGACGGGTGGCTTATAGGCTGGAATCGCCCCTTGAAATATCATTAGTGCACCCCGTGTTCCATGTGTCTATGTTGAAGACAGTGGTTGGAGATCCATCCCCCATCGTTCCAGTTGGGACTATTGAGGTTAATGAAGAATTATCATATGAAGAGGCTCCGGTTGCTATTCTTGATAGGCAAGTCCGTAAATTGAGAAACAAAGAGATTGCTTCTGTTAAAGTGTTGTGGCGAAGTCAACAAGTCGAGGAAGCCACGTGGGAAGCAGAGAAAGAAATGAGAGAAAAATATCCCCCTCTGTTTGAGCAAGTCTAGTAGTGATCGTGCGAATTATTGTCCCAAGGCAGTTTGATGTTGTATTCAGATTCGTCCAAAGGCCCCCCATTTTCCCGTAATTGCCTTGTTGTTGTAACTTTCCAATGTGTGCTAAAATTGTATATGATGTTATTAATTGGGTAGTGTGCAACCCTTGAAGTAAATGAAAGTTTTGTGAAACTTATGTGATAGGCAAAGTTATTAATAGTATTGTAGATTGGTAATGATTAATTGAAATATACATACGGTGTATTGAGGTGATTGAATCATATTGGACTCACTAAAATGACAAAATTATGTGCAAGTATGTGCAACTAATTGAATCATATGCTAATTTGTGATGTAAAGAGAATGAACTATGTGTAGTTGTCAAGTGATTGGATATGTGCAAATGTTGAGGTAATGAATTGTATACCAGTTGTAGGGATAACAAAAATTGTGTAATGATGCTTAGAAATGTGTTTCGGGGCTCTCTAACAGGTAGATAGGTCTAAATACAAAGGAAACTCTGGCGAAAGTTTCTGAAAATATTAGAGTTAGTGTAAATTTGGAAGTTTTCATATCATGTTTTCAAAACCAAATGATTTCCAAAATCCTCATTCGGGGACGAATGATTTTTAGGGGGGGGAGAATGTAAGGACCCATAAAAATTCTTGTTTAAAATAATTCCCGAATAAGTCCCCAAGTTGTTATAACTGTAGAGATTCTTAAAACGGACCTTATTTGTGTAAAAGAACCCCGGAATTTGAAAGAATAAATTTTCCAGAAGTTGGGCGTTATGCGACGCACTATGAGATCGCATAACGGGTATGCAGACCGCATAATGGCCGGAGACCTGGGCAGGCCACTGCCCAACTTGAGGACAACTATACGGTCCATTATGCGATCGCATTACGGTTCTATGGACCGCATAGTTTTTGCATTCTTGCCCTTTGATTTTGTGATGGAGGTTATGCGACCACTTGTGATCGCATAATGTGTATGCGGACCGCATAGTGGTCGCATACCTACACAATGTATTTTTATGGTTGGACCATCTGGAGGGCCATTCTGCGGTCGTCTCTACGGACCGCATGTCAGGAATGTGATCGCATTCCTGACCGCATACCTATGTCGGGCTCCTAATTTTTCTAATTTTATAACCCGACCCCTATTTCATTAAAACACCCCACCCCTTCATTTTAACCAGTTTTCTGAACAAAATAGAGAGAAGGAAAGGAGAGTTCTTGAGAGAGAACGTGGTTCTTCCATAAAAGTGATTTTCAAAGTTCCTCAGGCCTGATATTTCGAGTAATCTCCTTCTTACTCATTCTACAAGGTAAGGGTTCCCAACCCTTTTTCCATTAATTTTCTGATTTTAAGCAAAAGGAGGATTGGCATGGATTGATTCTTGAAAATATTAACAAAGACCTCGCATGCATATTTAATAATGGTGTTAATCTAGTAAGAGGGAGTGGTTTGGGGTAAATTTCACAAAGATGGGGTTGGTAATCTAATGGGGTGTAACGACCCGACCAGTCGTTAAGAGCTCTAGCGCGTCGTTCAGCAGTTGGAAGTCATGAACGACTTCATTTCGGGTATTATGACTTGTGTGTATTGTCAGAGTTGAAATTCAGGAAGTTCGGAGTTAAATTGAAAGGAAAATTCTCATTTTAGGAGCCTTAAGTTTAAGAAATTAAGTAAGACTGGAATTTTGAGTAACCGACCTCGGAATGTGAATATGAAGGTTCCAACAGGTTCGTATGATGCTTTCGGACTAGGGTGTATGTCCGGAGCGAGTTTTGCATAACCCGTGAGCATTTCGGCGTGTATTGTGGAAGTTAGTATTTTAGAAGAATTCCATAAATTTGGGTTGCAAGGCATTTCAGTGTTATAGATGTCTGTTTGGGATTCCGCGTCTGGAAATAGCTTCGTATGGTGATTCTGGAGTTTGGAGCACGACCGGAAGTTAATTCGAATGTCCGTAAGTCATTTTGAAGCCATTTGGCTAAAGATAGAAATTTGAAGGTTTTTGAGAAAATCCGACCGGAAGTGGAAATTTTGATATCGGGGTGGGAATGCGATTCCGAATCTTGGAGCAGGTCCGTAATGTCGAATGTGACTTGTGTGCAAAATTTGGGGTCAATCGGACGTGATTTGATAGGTTTCGGCATCGGATGTGAAAGTTACAAATTTCAAAAGTTCATAAAGTTGAATTCTTGCGCGATTCGTGTTTTTGGAGTTGTTGGATGTGATTCCAGGCCTCGACTAAGTCCGTGATATGTTTCCAGACTTGTGGGTACGTTCGGACAGGGTCCCGAGGGGCTCGGGTGAATTTCGGGGTGGTTTTGGACCATTTCTAGGCCATTTATAACTGCTGGTTTTTTGGCTACAGCGTGTTCTACATGATCACAGGGAATTAGTCGCGATCGCGGTGAGTAAAATGTGAGAAACGGGCCATTAAATCGCAATCGCGGAAAGCCTTTCGCGATCGCGTAGAGTAAATGTTTTGCTGCACTGACTCGACTTCTGAGGCTCATATCACACAATCTATAAGGAATTGTGCGATGGTATAAAAACGAAAGTTGTATCTCTTTGTGTCTAGTTTCGAGAAAAGTAAACCATTCATGATTTGGATTTTTTTTCAAAGAGATATGGCTGTTACACTACAGGGTGTCCGCGAAGATGAAGAAGAAAGTTGTGTTGCACATGGGTTTACTTTCCCAGATTCTACCTAGAAATATATAAGGAATTGGGAGATGACAAACACACGGAAGTTGTATATCCTTGAGTCTAGTTTTCAGAACATTTAACCATTTGTCATTTGGAGTTGTGTGCAACAAGTTAAGACTATTCTACTGGAGGCTGTCCGGGCAGGCTGGGCAATTGTTCTTCGCGATCGCGAAGCTCTTTCTGCGATCGCGATGAGCAAATTTTGGGCTGGAAAAATTGTTCTCCGCGGTCGCGAAGCATTTTCTGCGATCGCGATGAGTAAATACCTGGGAAGAGTGATATTTCAGCGGGTTTAGCTCATTTTTCTTCATTTCTTCACTTGGTTGGGGCGATTTTTGAGGATTTCAAAGGGTGATTTTCATCAATCATCAAGAGTTAAATGGTTCCTTCTTATTTCCAAGTTAATTCAAGGTTTATACATGAGATTAAACATGAAAAATTGTGGGAAAATTGGGATTTTGGAAGAAACATAGAATTTGGGTAAATGAGATTTTTGCCACGAATTGAGCATAAATTTTGGAGTAAATTGTGTAATTGAATTAGTAAAGCTTCGAGTGGAGATTTTCTACAAGAAATTTCGAAGTCCGGGCATGTGGGCCAGAGGGAATTTTGGTAATTTCATTGATTCGGGCTGAGGAATTTTGTAATTTGAATTTTTTATGATCAATTGAGTATACTTTCATTGAATTGACGTTATTTGGTAGTTTTGGGACGTCGTGCATCCACTGGAGTCTTCATAGAGGCTTGTAAGCCGGGTATGGACCTTCGAAGCGAGGTGAGTATCCTTTCTAACCTTGTAAGAGGGAATTCTCCCCATAGATGTTCTATATGATTTGTGGAATTTGGTTTGTGGGGGGCTACGTACGCACCAAGTGACGAGAGTCCGTACGTAGCGGCTATTGTTGTTATGTCCGGGTAGTTAGGCCCCACATTATGCCAGGTTTTCTTCTCGTACGGAATTATATGTTATGAAACCTTATTATATGTAGTTTTGTTTCTCTGAGATTTATGGAATTTAAATAAAATTAAAGGAATTGTTTTACGGAAAATAATATGAAAGGGATTGTTTTACGGGAAGTAGTATGAAAGAAATTTCTTATGGAAAGTATTATGAAAAGGAAAGAATATTGTGTGTGCATGTGACCGCTTTGAAATTTACATTTCGCGAGCAGAGTGTGTTTACCCCCACTCTTATGGGATCGGGTCGTACGCCACGGCGGATTTAAAGATACTCTTATGGGATCGGGCCGTACGCCACGGCGGATTTAAAGATACTCTTATGGGATCGGGCCGTACGCCACGGCGGATTTAAATATACTCTTATGGGATCGGGCCGTATGCCACGACCTATAAAGATACTCTTATGGGATCGGGCCGTACGCCACGGCGGATTTAAAGATACTCTTATGGGATCAGGCCGTACGCCACGACGGATTTAAAGATACATTAATGGGAGCGGGCCATAGGCGACGGCGGATTTAAAGGTGTACACCAATTGGATGGGCCGATCGACCCTCGGCATATATATGTATATATACATATGATATACCTCTTGTGACTTAAACTATTAAATTGATTTAAGGACGTCAATTGTTAAATGTTTTCATGAATAAAGACTTGTAATACTTATTTACTTATTTTCAGTAATTATTCGGATTTCAGTGCCTTATATATATATATTTGCTGCTTAACTGCCTTCACATGTCTACTGCTTTAAGCATATTCTGTCCTATTTATATTGTTGGACCTTAGTGAGTGTCAAGTCGACCTCTCGTCACTACTTCTTCAAGATTAGACGGGATACTCACTGGCTACATATATGTATATGTACTCATACTACACTTTCAGTGCATTTTGTTGCACATGTACCTTTATAGTACAATGATCGATTTGGGGACTTATACGGGCTGCATTAATCTAGAGGCGTTCCACATCTACCGGAGTCTCCCTTCGGTGTACATACATTTTATATTTATTGCCTTTGTCCATTTTGTTTTTAGGACAACCGTTGTATAATTGTATAAATTCTTAGAAATTGCTCATGGACTTGTGTCACCAGGTTCTGGGGATGTCTCGGTATTTTTTTTTTTTTGTATTAAGTTGGTTTCTGGCCGTATTTAAATTACGAAATTTATTTATTTAATAATGAAAATGCAAGAAGAGGCTTCGATTCTAAAATGTTAAACATGAAATTATTCCAACTGATTAAGGGGTCGGCTTGCCTGATAGTGGCGTCCGGCGCCATCACAACCCATAGGTTTGGGGTCGTGACAACGTGGTATCAAAGCACTAGGTTCCCTTAGGTTTCACGAGTCATGATCCAGTCTAGTAGAGTCTTTCGAATCGGTACGGAGACGTCTATACTTATCTTCGAGAGGCTACAGGGCTGTAGGAGTACTTCCCTTCTTGATTCCTCATCATGCGATTTGATTCCATTAAGGCTTATGCATGTGTTCTTCCTACTCAATCTTATACATCGCGAAGCTCTTGCTATGATTCGAGGCTTTGAGGAATTGAAATGGTTCTATGGATATGGTGCGAGATGTTTTCCATGTACAATTGGTTGGGGATGTTTTTGCTGCCCTACAGAAGAATAATATGTTATTTCAGCTCAGTAATTGTGTTTCTGAGGACTTTGAGGCTATGATCAGGTTTTTAAGATGCTTACGATTGGATATCGCACAGTGTGGATAGGATGGTAGGATGTTTGCCCATATGTAGGGGAAATGAATGGCTTGAAGGGAGGTCTTCTCAGGGTGTGGTTTCTAGATTTTAGTGTTTATGTTCCGGCAAAGGAAAGACATTGGGGCTATGAATGGTAAGGTGGGGGTTGATAAGGTAATGAGACTTGGTGCTATCAAGCGAGGTGGAGTTTTCATCCGTGATGTGGTATCAGGGTTTTTGATCGAATAGAATGTGTTAAGTTCGCCGGTGTTATAGTTCTTCGGTTGCATTGGGTCAGAGTGCTGTGAAGAAGTATCGAAGAAGCGGGTGGCCGAGGTCTTGGTGTGTTGTGGTTCAGCATGTAATGAGCATTTCTAATGAAGGAGACCCGAGAAAGATGATCTTCGAAGAGTTTGAAGTCATAGTGATCTGCCGATTTAAGAGCTATGGGGAATGATATTGAATTGAGGCAGCAAGTGGGCATCATACGATGAAGGAAGATATGTGAGGAGTGCTAGGCGGTTGTGCCAATTATAAAAGCACAAGCGTAAGGAAGGGAAGTCGGGTAGTGCTTAAAGGAATGAGGTTAACCAAAGTGGGGGAGTCCCACCACCTGCAGTTGGGTTGTGGGGTTGTGTCCTCATGGAGTTGCGGATTGTCGGCATATTGGCAAGTTGTTACAGCTAAGGGAAAGGAGTAAAGCGGTAATTGAGCATGGCATTCGATTAATGTGTGCGAAGTTGGTCCTATTAGACCAGGGTTAGGCTTTGGAAGATTAAGAATTTGTGCTTAAGGCATAGGCAAGTTGTAAGGGTAGCGACTCAGTCACGTGCTCCGTTGAAAGGGTGTTCGTGTTCTAGGAGAGCGTTGGGGTTGATTGTATTCGGGGCCAGTTAGAGTGGGTGACTCTCAGTAGTGGTCCTAATGAATTCGAAAGTTAGGGGATGCGGTGTTTAAGGGTTTCAGGCAATAATATAATTAAGAATCGAGCTTCTGCAGTATAATTTTTAAGAGGAAGGAAGATGGTTAGAGTGTTCTATGTTATTTCAGCACGCTGGATAATATCGGAGGAGTGAGAGAAATAGACTCCAGGTTGTAGAAACATTATCAGGAGGTTGTGAGACGGGTTGCGGGATTTAGGCAGCATGGTCTTGTGAATCAAGGTCACTCAGGATGAGTGAGGGTTGAGCTTCTATGAGTTCAAGGAAGTTACTATTATCTTCGAGGCAATTAAAGATGATTAAAAGAAGAAAGATTGGTTAGCCATGGGTGAAATGGCAAAAGTATGACAGTGATCAGTTCCTTCGGCATGTTTGAGTATGTGTATGGTCTGTGCAGGTATGTGTGGGGCCCGTCGGCCGCCGTAATAGATTTCAGTTGCAAGCATTCAAGTGTTATGGACTGTCAGGTGTAGGCGGGTCCCAGAAGTGTTATGGTGGTTCAGACCACTACTTAAGGATTTGCATGTATTGTGATTGTGAGAGATAAATTGTGTGTTGTTATGGTTCTCATGAATTGAAGTAAGTAAAAGGTCTCTATATGTGATGAAGTGTTCACCCTGTTAGTCGTTTAGGAGTTATGATGGAACTTCCTATGTTATTCCATATTGGCATGTTATGTGCAATAAGTGGTATGTAACTGGAAGTAAGAATCGAGATTGCGGTTCGGTGTTAACAAGGATGTCATGAGCTCAGGGGAGCAAGAACAAGGGATTTGAATGTCTAGGATAAGTTGATGTTTTCTTCAGCGTCACCTGAGATCGGTGTTTGGTGAATGAGACATGGTATCCTGATTACGGGTCCTTGAATTGTTTTACAGCCTTAGGATGGTCGGTGGTATGGATGTGCATACTTGTTGACTTGTGTGGAAAGTCGTGGGAGTGTGACCACGGGAAGATTGTGTAAGCGTGACTTGTAGTCACCTGATTGATTGCAGATTTAGACTAAGTATAAGGAAGTATAATATTGCTTATTTGAAAATATATGCCTTAAAGGCGTTCGATCCAGTTAGTTGTGAATTTTGGGGTGTTTATCCCGACTATGATGGTTGTTCTTGTGTGTTATGAGAAAAGAAGTGGGTTGTTTTGGATCCAGGTAAGTCTACCAGCCTAGTTCCGTGCGAACAAAATCGGCTTGAAATGAATGAATGGATTTAAACAAGATTATGGGCTTCAGGCGAGTCATATTGTTCATTTCGGTGTTGCGCTCCTCAAGGATGGGGTATTAGAATATTAGGTGTTGGTCCGCCTTAGTCAAATCCATGTGATATTGTGATTGTGTCGTGCGAGTTGTGAGACGGCTTGATAATATCTTATGCGTTGAGATTCAGCGTAATGATGAGGTTACGTGAGCAGGATGGCTCTTAAGATTCAGAATATATATCGCACCCCAGTTATTCTTGAGTTTGTAGCCTATGACTCTATCAGTCTCCCCAAAATGGTGTTATGCACTTAGCGTGCTGGTGACCGATATTCAGTATCTTGTAAAGTGTGAGCAATTCGGCTCTATATATATTTCATTATGTAAATTTTATGATGGGATCGGGTGGCACGCTGCCACGGGTATGTTATTTAGATCGGGTTGCGCGCTGCAACAGTATGATGTGGAGCAAGACTCCTATAATTATTTTCTTGTGTGTTACTTCCTATTTTCTGAGAAAAGTTCATATTTATATGGTAAGTCGAGTAGTCCCTTCCTGATGTTATTGTCTTTATGTGTCGTGTTCGAATTATGGCCTATTGGCGCGTGGCGGCATCATGTGTGAAGCTTCTGGCCGTGTTTGGGGTGATCGGTTATCTGAGCAGTTCATACTGGGTGAGATGAGATTTGTAAATGTGGAATCGGCGTGATAAGATTATGCAAGTATATTAGAAGGCAATTGCCATTATTGGTTTGCAATGAGATGATGATATTAGAAGTTGTATATCATTGAGTCTAGTTTTCAGAACATTTAACCATTTGTCATTTGGAGTTGTGTGCAAAACGTTATGATTATTCTACTGGAGGCTGTCCGGGCAGGCTGCACAATTGTTCTCCGCGATCGAGAAGAGCAAATTTTGGGCTGGAAAAATTGTTCTTCGCGATCGCGAAGCATTTTCCGTGATCGCGATGAGTAAATACCTGGGCAGAATTATATTTTAGCGGGTTTAGCTCATTTTTCTTCATTTCTTCACTTGGTTGGGACGATTTTTGAGGATTTCAAAGAGTGATTTTCATCAAGCATCAAGAGGTAAGTGGTTCCTTCTCATTTCCATGTTAATTCAGGTTTATACATGAGATTAAACATGAAAAATTGTGGAAAAATTGGGATTTTGGAAGAAACCTAGAATTTGGGTAAATGTGATTTTTTCCACGAATTGAGCATAAATTTTGGAGTAAATTGTGTAATTGAATTAGTAAAGTTACGGGTAGAGATTTTCTTCAAGAAATTTCGAAGTACGGACACGTGGGCCCGAGGGCATTTTGGTAAATACATTGAGGGGGCTGAGGAACTCTATAATTTGAATTTGTTATGATCAATTGAGTATACTTCCATTGAATTGTCGTTATTTTATAGTTTTGGGATGTCGTGCATCCATTGGAGTCGTCATACAAGCTTGGAAGCCGGGTATGAACCTTCGGAGCGAGGTGAGTCTCCTTTCTAACTTTGTAAGAGGGAATTGTCCCCATAGGTGTTCTATATGATTTGTGTAATTGTTAGTGGGGGGCTTTTTACGCACCAAGTGACAAGAGTCCGTACGTAGCGGCTATTGTTCTTATGTCCGGGTAGTTAGGCCCCACATCATGCCCTGTGTTCTTCTCGTACGAAATTATATGCAATGAAACCTTATTATATGTAGTTTTGTTTCTCTGAGATTTATTGAAATTAAATTAAATGAAAGGAATTGTTTACGGAAAATAATATGAAAGTGATTGTTTTACGGGAAGTAGTATGAAAGAAATTATTTATGGAAAGTATTATGAAAAGGAAAGAATATTGTGTGTGCATGTGACCGCTTCGCAATTTACATTCCGCGACCGGAGTGTGTTTAACCCCACTCGTATGGGATCGGGTCGTACGCCACGGAGGATTTAAAGATAATCTTATGGGATCGGGTCGTACGCCATGGCGGATTTAAAGATACTCTTATGGGATCGGGCCGTACGTCACGACAGATTTAAAGATACTCTTATGGGATCGAGCCGTACGCCACAACGGATTTAAAGATACTCTTATGGGATCGGTCCGTACGCCACGGCGAATTTAAAGATACTATTATGGGATCGGTCCATACGCCACAGCGGATTTAAATGTGCACTTTTGGGACGGGTCGATCGACCCTCGGCATATATATGTTTTTATACATATGATATACCTCTTGTGACTTAAACTGTTAAATTGATTTAAGGACATCAATTGTTAAATGTTTTTCATGAATAAAGTACTTGTCAGTTGATTGGGGAAAAATGAAAAGGAAATTACTTATTTACTTATTTTCAGTAATTATGCGGATTTCAGTGCCTTATATATATATTTGCTGCTTAACTGCCTTCACATGTCTACTGCTTTCAGCATATTCTGTCCTATTTATATTGTTGGACCTTAGTGAGTGTCAAGTCGACCTCCCGTCACTACTTCTTCGAGATTAGACGGGATACTCACTAGGTACATATATGTATATATAATCTCATACTACACTTTCTGTGCATTTTGTTGCACAGGTAGCTTTATAGTACAATGATCGATTTGGGGACTTATATGGGCTGCATTCATCCAGAGGCGTTCCACAGCTACCGGAGTCTCCCTTTGGTGTACTTATATATTTTATTTATTGCCTTTATCAAATTTATTTTTAGGAAAAGCGTTGCATAATTGTATAAATTCTTATAAATTTCTTATGGACTTGTGTCACCGGGTTCTGGGGATGTCTCGGTATTTCTTTTTCTTTTTTGTATTAAGTTGGCTTCTTGCCGTATTTAAATTACAAAATTTATTTATTTAATAATGAAATGCAAGAAGAGGCTTCGATTCTAAAATGTTAAACAGGAAAGTGTTCCAACTGATTAAGGGGTCGGCTTGCCTGACAGTGGCGTCCGGTGCAATCACAACCCAAAGCTTTTGGGTCGTGACATGGGGTCACATAGTATTTGGAAAAATGCTTAAGAGAATCTGAATTGCATGCATGACTTCCAATTATGAGCCGAATATGTTTAATTGTGATTTAGATTGACGGTACTAGTCGGTTCAGTGATTTCTGAGTAAACGTTAAAAAGGGATTTCGACTCCAGGTATGTATGGCTAACTTTAACCCTTGTCCATCTTGTTGTGGCAAGCATACAATATGTGTACTTATATGAAAATATGTTAATTGGCTGTCTAGTTGATTGCCACCCCACTGTGTTAGATGAGATTTTGAATTGTGACTTGGCATACCTACTTTATTATGTGCAAAGACGGTAGTTGTTTAAAGTTATTGATAGGAGGCATTGTAAATAAGTTGAACGGTTATGGAAACACCTTGTGCATGAATTGCTGCTTGATGAAAGTTTGGGGTGCCTTGAGCCCAAGTAAATGAATTGTTAAATTTGGAATTCTTGAAAGGAAAGTTCTTCTAATGAAATTGTTTGTTGTTGTTGCTGTTGTGATGAAATTGTTGGTGGTGTTTTTGAAATATAAATTGTCAGGCAGGGTCGGGTTGCACGTCGCAACATGAAGTAATAAGGTGTGGGTTATGGTGATAAGGGTGGCCGAGGTAATAATGCTGGAAAAGTGATCGTTTTCATGATGAAATTATTGGTGGTGTTTTTGAAATATAAATTGTCAGGCGGGGTCGGGTTGCACACTGCAACACAAAGTAATAAGGTGTGGGTTGTGGTGATAAGGGTGGCCGAGGTAATAAGGGTGGAAAAGTGATCTTTATCACTATTGATAGGAAATTGATGAAACTCGTGAATGTGGTGGTGTTGAAAACGGAAATAGGAGAGATTGTAAAATTGTTGACTTTGATTGTATCTTTCCGTGTGTTTTGATTGTTGGTCCTATTGCTGTCCTTCTCTTATCTGTATATTGGTTGATTGTACTTGGGATAAAGTTTTTTCATACATACTAGTATTATTCCACAGTACTAACATCCTTTTTTTCGGGGCGCTACATCTTTTATAATGATATAGGTGGTTCCATAGCAGGTAGCTCAGCCCGCCGTTAGTGGTACCTCCTCTTCATCTCTGCAACAGTTATGGTGAGCCCCTCTTCTCCTCGGGGCCGTGTGTGGATGATACCACCCTCTTTTATTTATGTTGTACAGGTATAGCCGGGGCCTTGTTACTGGCAAGTTATGTAAAATCCCTAGTATTCGTAGAGGCTCTGTATACATGATGTGGGTGTATATATGTATTTTTGGGTAATAACAGCACGTACTCGGAACCGTGGATCATGTTGGAAAGTTATGTATGTATTATGTATGTTTGAATATCAATCGTTGAAATGTTAAAAGAGGAAACAAATGGAATTATGTTGTAAGATGTACCTTGAATCTAAATTCGGCAAACTCACATGAAATAATGTATGTTATAAACATGGGGTAATACGTTGGGAAGGAAAGGCAATCCAGGTCCACTTGACTGGGTTCACCCGGTTAGGCGCCGGTCTCGCCCCTCAATTTTTGGGCGTAACAATTCTATGAGTTATTTTTATCGTACGATATTTGTGTTCTACGTTTTGAAGTCAAGCAAGTTGTGGAACAAAAGTTGGCAAAGGTCTTCACAAGTTACACTCATAATGTGCTTAAAATTAGGTCAAATGTAACTGAGATTTTCTCCCAACAAACTAGAAATTATTGGATGATCTACCAACCAAATTTAATATCTATGAGTCTAGTTTCCAATTCATTAAACCGTTCATCGATACGGCGTAGGAGTAGAGAGATATTTGCAGTTTCACGAGACTATGCAGACATCATAAGTGACAAGTAGGTTGATCACTAGAGCTTTTTGAGCAATACATTTCATGTGTTATATGAGGTCTTATTGGGACATATTATATACAAAATTGAAAGTCATGCAATTTAGTTTCCAACACTCTTAATTGTTCGTTCATACGACATCGGGATCTAAAGATATAAGCGTCGGAAGATGGACCAATCCTAGGGTGCCAAGCTAGCACCTCTTTGACTTTTCCAAAGTTGATTTATATAATTCTTAGGTCGGCTTGATCTTCGTTATTCAGCATAACTCGACAAGAGAACACCCATAAACATAACCCAAGCTATCTTCTAGGGTTTCAAAGAAGATTATCATCCGGGGCATGAAATCTAGAAGCGATAACATCAAAATGATCCCTACAACGTAAGTGTCATTATACCGCCTCTCCTTTTTCTTTGTAGTTAGAGTATTGGAAGTTACTTTATAGTTAAGAAACTTCTAATATCTGTATTTAAGTGATTAAATATCAAGGAAGGTTGATAAATGTGTTTCCTTATAGTTAGAACTCACGAGACGGTGATCGGAAGCCGTGATTCGAGTTATTTGACTTGTAGCGGACTGTTTTGTGTTGCTATCGGGTTGCGTGTTTTACTACTATTTTGTGGAGTTTTGGAGGAGGAAGGGTGTGGAGAAACACCATATAGATGTAGGGTTGTGATATGGTCATTTGTTGTAACCTTTCCGGGTCGTTTGATACGACTACGGTGGTCATCTTATGTATGAAGTGATTAGGTTGTGTGTGGACTATTTTTGGAGGCTCAATATGATTATTATTGATGTTGCTGAGGCTGTTTGGTGATTGTTGTGACTTTTGTGAATTCATATATATAGGGGAGGTGTTGTCCGTTTCATCGTAAAATAGGTTGTGGTCGATACATAATAGTTATGACGCTTAAACGATAACGATAGTGTCGTTTCTCTTATTGTAGATTAAGGAGTTGTGACATTTGCGTAGCTTGAAGTTGGGGAAGTATATAAAAGGTATGTGAGTCTATCCCTTTACTTATTTTGCACGACTCCGATTGTACATAATGCAATGAATGAGCTTCCAAAGATACTCTACTCTTAGAAGCTAGCAGTACTTACATTGTTTCCCTTCTTATGGAACAATTGATGTTGAGGTTGCTTCACTTATTCTTATGCTATCAATGTCATTGGTATTTCCTGATTCTTATAAGATTCTCGATGAAGAGTTAGCCCTAATTATGTGTACGGAGAATATCGACCTTACGTCACTCCAAAATGTTCAGAACATGATTCCAATGAGTCCTGCATGCATTATATATATGTATCTATTTTACTCAACCGAGTCGCGCTATAGTCGGCCGGGTATGACACCTATTGTGCAACCACTGATCAGTTGGGTTTACCGAGTCCTCTTTGAGGTCGGGTATGATATGATGATGATGATGCCCATAGAAGCGAATGTTCAATGATGATGATGTTGCCCACAGAGGGGGATGTTCTAAAAATATTATGCGTATATATGTATCATGCATTTCATGTTACTGTCTCTTAGAAGCACTTAGATGCTACAGGTTGTATCTCCTACGTCTCTCTTTAAATTATTGTCCTTATTTATGCTTTCCTACCTTACATACTCAATACTTTATTCGTACTGATGTCCTTTTTATTTGTGGACGCTGCATGTCGTGATGCAGGTCCTGATAGACAGGTAGACGCAGTTCCCCCACCACAGTAGGCTTTCCTGTTCAGCGGTTATAGGCGAGATCCCTTCTCCGGACTTGCCGTTGTCTTGGTATGCATTTTGTTATAGATGTTATGGGTATGCCGGGGCCCTGTTCCGGTTATGTTGCATTACTTATGCTTCTTTAGAGGCTCATAGACAGGTGACACTCATGTATAGTTTGGTATGCCTTGTTGGCTATTTTTTGTTGTATAGTCTTTCATGGCAGCGTTGTAGCTCGTACCTTTTATGTAGTTTATTAGTAATCTTGTCATCCCATGTGATGTATGTTGATGATCCATATCTACCATTTTATTGATCTCGTTATCCCTTAAAGATAATAAAGAAGATTAGATGAAATGTACATTGGTGCTCGGCAAATATGGCCCGGGTGCTAGTCATGATCCTCCAGTTTGGGTCGTGACACCAATGATGGAAAGATAATCAAATGATAGAATCTGTAATCTCAACAGATACCACCACGAAGTGCTATGATATGAACCCATCACACAAAGGAGAAATAAAAACATGAAATAAGCATAAAGGACCAGTTCCTAACATAACTTCGATGCGATGTGTTACCCAATTCAAAAACCACTTTACATGGAATATCTCGATCCATGATTCTCATAATCAAAAACCATATGTATATCAACAACAAATAAGTGCATGATCGTAACCATACAGAAGCGGATAGCACGACATACCACATACAGAAAGACCATAACCGAAGCGCAATTATGTATAACAGATTCGCATCGTGTGTGTAAATAGTCAATTGTCTCACAACCCGTTGTAGCATCGAAGAGTAACGCATGGAACATACCAGAACATGAATAGGATCAACTCTTATCAACACCCCTCAACAATAGTTATGTTAGTAAAGAAATCCATCCTGATGTGAATATACATTCTAATTAAGCCTACCAGTGGCTACCAAATCCATCTCAATCTGCCCAAAATATTTACATAACCTCTGAAAAGTCCACAATAACCTATCCATAACAGTTACAATCAGTCTTCAACCTCTTACAATGCCTTCATCGTCCGTAGCCAAGGAATAATTGGCCCCTAAGAACCCTTCTAGTCTTCAAATTGCTAGAACACAAGAGTATCCATGTCCGATCACAACACCATCATCACAGGAACATCCCTCATACATAATCATCTTACGAGAAATACTTCCATAATTCTTACAGATAGCAAAATTTGAACATCATCATGCGATCTATTAGGCGATTACCATTACCAGTCAAGCATCCGCAACTCAAAAAAAATGCGACTTCCGGGAATGTACACTCTTCTAGGGTAATATCAGATAGTACTAGCATTCTTCTAAACATCTCAACCCATCCATATTGTCTAGAACTCATGAACTACCCTTCAAAACCGAAGAATGAACTTGTAAATACAAATCTCAATCCTACACAACGCACCATCTCAAACATACCATCATATAAAAAGTACGAGAATCCCATTATCAACACTGAGTCACAAGCATGATACATACTCAATCATCTAGAAACCTTTCACTTGATCTCATCTAGGAGAAAATCACAATGCGCAACAAACATTCTATGTCTATAGAAAATATCCATCTCAAGTAGTGGAAGACGCCATCAAGAACTCTTCGGAACCCATTTATACATAACCAAGCCATCAGAACTGAAACCCTCTAACTCAACCAAGTTACACAGATTGCGAAACCCAGGAGCATTGCCACATCACACTTACAAAGCCTTGCCACATAAAATGGACCAAAAGAATCGATCATGTATATTACCATCATAATCCATCCAACTACCAAGTTGTCCTATTTCTTCAAGCTATTTTTGAATTTCCTTCAAGTTAACACTTCCCCTCGCTAGTATACCACAATCCTCAACCAAAGCTCCCCACAAAAGATCCTAGAATGAAACCATGTTGCCCTAAATCCATAAGCCACTTTATTCCCTCATAAGAACCCCAAAAATATCACATTTGAGATACCCACTATTGCAAGTCCCGACCGAATCCAATGAAAATATCATATCTCACCCTTTTACAAATATAGAAATTCCTCAAATACTACATATTAATCTTGAAACCACAAGAACCTTCTCGAGATTCATGTGCCCTATTCTAATCTCAAATGCACCGCCCAAACAAGTTCAATGACATGTTCTCCATTAGCACACAAACCCCAAAAGAAGTAACCCCACCTTAATGCATTCGAGTGACTCCCTTTTCTTACAGCATTACAACCATCATGAACAACAAACCCAAATTATCCCAAGATTCCCATATTTCCATAAAGTATAATACATCATGCATCCAAAAATTTCCTCGCTCAAGTCATTCTCAAAACCAACCTCTGCAAGTCATAACTGATCCTCAAATATGCCTCAAACCGAAACCAATACAACAAATAACCATGCAATGTTATCATAGGTAGTAGACTCCCCCCCTTTGCTCGAAGCTGTAGAACATAATATATGATAGCCCGCAATGCCCTTACTCCATAACTGCCATGATCTCATAGTGTAATTAAACCGAATCCTTCACAAACTCTTAGCAAAAATCATAAAATACCTCAAATCACCCGCTAAGCGCATATACATCCCTGTGACAGTCATGCAAACTCCTTCACGAGATCCAAACTCAAATAGTACCACATACACACCCCTTTGGTAGAAAGGAAACTATTCACAGAAACATCATAGGGATGACACAACCTCATAACTCCCGCATGAGATAACCCACCTGCTGAGCCTCATCTAGCATCCATGTATGACCCATCATGGTCGTGACCACTATGCAATCGCTAAATCTTCTAGAGTCTGAACTCTTCAACAAGATATAAGAATGTACTTCATTCCACAAATGGACAAGATGAAAAATTCCTCAACACCCTCACAACTCAAGACCATACAACACATCAAGATAAAAATGATGC
This sequence comes from Nicotiana undulata, assembly GCA_005239495.1. Classification (NCBI taxonomy): domain Eukaryota; kingdom Viridiplantae; phylum Streptophyta; class Magnoliopsida; order Solanales; family Solanaceae; genus Nicotiana; species Nicotiana undulata. The sequence continues at coordinate 33,699 of ML244363.1, forward strand.
ATTTATATTCCTTTCACTTCCCAAGCATAATACTTCTCTTCACACCCAAACCATTTAAGCATAGTCCTTAGTCACCCAATACTCATCATATTACTATCCAACCACTCAATAATCCATCAATACTACCCCTGGGGACACTACCGACACATGTGTCCATAAGCACATACTCACAAAACTGAAACTGGCGAGCCCAAGCTATGTTCTGAAACCGACGAGCCCAAACTGACTAGTCTATCACAAAAATGTAGAAAATATCTCACACCTCATCCATGACATAAAATGTCAACAGCTCACAACTGACACTGAGTGCTCAGAATAATAGACGAGTGAGTGGGAGAAATGCAAAGATATATGCTTAAAGCTGAATCAATATCACATGATAAGGAAAAAAGGATGGAAATACTTCCTACATGCCTAGTAGACTCTCAAAGATATGTATGGACGTCATCATACCGATCCGCAACACTCTACTAGACACCTGCTCATGACCTGTAGAACCTATGAACCTAGAGCTCTAATACCAACTTGTCACGACCCAAAATTCACCAAGTTGTGATGGCACCTAACCCAACCCACTAGGTAAGCCAAATAACAGTCAACACAACTCAAATGAGAATAATAAGAGTTAATGAGTAAAATAACTAAACTTCTATAAGAAATCCCTAGGATTGGTAGAAAGAGTCATGATCAACTAAGACATAGATTTACAAATCTGGTATGAAAATACATACAACATCTGTTTGAAGTATAAATAAACAAAATTCAAATCAAAAACTACCAAAGAGAAGTGGTAGTATGACGACCCGGGCGGTCATTTTTTATATTGTAGTTGCATTCCCCTATTTACTACTTCTTTTATGTTTATTTGTGGTTATGTGACTTGAATGGCTGGTTGGTTCAGATTCGGGGATGTTTCGAAGTGAATTCAGACACTTAGTCTCATGGTTGGAAGCTTAAGTTGGAAGAGTTCACCGAAGTTTGACTTCTGCACAAATGACTCCCGAATTCCATTTCGATGGTTCCATTAGCTTTGCATGGTGATTTAGAACTTAGGAGTGTTTCCAAATATTGATTTGGAGGTCCGTAGAATGATTTGGTACATTTTGGCGGAACGTTTCAATGTTGAAGGTTTGGAAGGTTGAGAGGCTTGACCGGGAGTTGAATTTATTGATATCATGTTTGAATTTCAGTTTTAGGAGTTTGAATAGGTCCTTTATTTCATTTATGACTTTTGTGAAAAATTTGAGGTCAATCGGAGTTGGTTTGATATGATTCGGCATTAGATTATAAGTTAGAAGTTCATTAGTTCTTTAGGCTTGATTCGATGTTTTATTCATGGTTTTTATGTTGTTTGATGTGATATGAGTCTTCGAGCGAGTTTGTATATTTTAGGATTTATTGGTATCTTTGGACGGGGACCCGGGGGCCTTGGGTGTGATTCAGGTGGACTTTAGACTCATTTTGTACTTGAAGCAATTGTTAAAGCTTTATGGTTTCTGGTGAGATCACATCTACGGTGGGAAGGGCTGCATATGCGGAGGCACATGAGCGGCTGGCGAGGCACATAAGCAAATTGGGGTGCTCTTGGAGAAATCCGTAGATGCGGGCCATGGAACGCAGAAGTGGATCCGCTAGTGCAGCCGACTACACGCAGGTGCGAAGATGGCTTGGCGAGGGGAGCTCGTAGATGTGCGTGGAGTTCTGCGAAAGTAGTTGCACTTTAGTGAGGGAAGCTTCACGGATGAGGAAAACAAGTGGATGGTCTTGAGTCGCAGAAGCGAAAGTATTTCCACAAGTGCGTCCTCGCAGAAGCTGGAATTAGATCGCAGAAGCAGTAGGTTGGGATTTAGGTTTGTTTCACATAAGCATGGATTTAACTGCAAAAGCGGTTTCTCAGATGCATGTTTGGGTTTCATAAATGCCGGATCGCTAGGCCGAGGTTATAACCGAGGGTTTTATTTTCTTTTCTCATAATGGAAGTTGAGGAGCTCGGTGTAAGGAGATTTTTAGTGAGTTTCTCATCCTAATTGAAGATCTTAGTGAAGTTTATTCGATTTTTGCTTTAGATATTAATTATCCATTGATTATTACACCTATTTTTCATGAATCTAAGATGGAATTCTTGGAATTTTGGACTATATTATTGGAGAGTGAGCTTTGACGATTTATTTGTTTTTGAGAATATGATGATTTTGGTATGGTTGGACTCTTAATTTAATGAGTGTACGAGTTTTGTTAATTTTTTCCAATTTCGGTGTGCGGGCTCGGGGTTGACTCATTTATATCAGTTAAAGATTTTAGATCTTTGGAATCACTTCACATGGCTTTTATTGATGGTAATTATTTTGCTAGATTCGAGTCGTCCGAAGATAGATACGAGCGGGAAGGGCTTGTTAGAGGGTGATTTGGCTAGCTTGAGGTACGTATCTTACCTTAACTTGGTTGAGGCACTAGTTGCGTGAACTATTTGTGATAGCTACGCATTTTGAGTTTTTTATATGTGAGGGGTTGGATTTGCGTGCACTGGGGTACTATTTTCATGCTTGAGGGAGTGCTTAGGCTATGTCATGCCTTGAATTGATTGCTAAGCTTCAAGCGGTGATGCTTCTCCTATTTGTACCCCTCTTTGATATATTTAATTTTTGTTGAGGTTATTCTCCTGATTAAACCTGATAAAGTGCTATTACATGATGAAATTATTTTTTCTAGCTATGGTAGTACACATTGCACATGCCTACACTATAGCATGTTATTTATACCAATCCAAGAGTACCGATATGATATTCATTGATCATGAACATGGATTCTTTTGCTTTTTGTGTTTATGAGCTACACTAGTAGCCTATGACCACGCCGGACAGATTATGATTATTGGCACATGAGTTATCCATGTGGTTAATATTATTAGCAAGTTAGTTGTCCGTGCAGCACGTGAGTTATCCATGTGGATCCTGATATTAATATTATTCGCATATGAGGTGTCTGTGCAGCACGAGAGTTGTCCCTTCAGAGTGTCAATATGGATCCATCCTCCTAGGGTTACCCTCTCATGTGCCTATTTGATGGTATACACGCGTATTTGGGGAAGTGGTGGTTCGGTATGGATATGGAAATATTGAGGAGGTTTGGCAAGTGTTTTGTTGGGATTTTGCATTTCATTTTTACTTGCTATTTGATGCTAGATCATGAACTGAGTAGAGTACTTGATTAATTGCATTCACGCAGAGATAATTCCTTTTGTGCTTTATACTTTGTCATATTATCGTTCTGTACTTATTGAATTTATGAAACTGTATAGGTTATAGTAGGTATCATTTATAATTCTTGCTTTTTTACCTTACAAAGTTAGTTATGATACTCATTTGGTACATTCGGTTGGTTGAACCAATGATACACTTTGCAATTGATTATGCATATCCAGGTGTCGGATCTAGTCATGAGTAGACCAGGCTAGAAGAAAAGTTAATTGTTGAGAGATGAGGTAGAAATGCATTCTTGGCTTAGTCTTGGCATCTCTTTTCTTATGTACTTTTTTTATTATTTCATATAGTATTGTAATTGGTCATTTCAAACTTGCATTTCCGTATTAGAGCTCATGACTCGGTGTTTAACGATTCTGTGGAATTTATCATTTATTTTCAGTACTATGTTATGTTTGATTTCATGCTTATTTTATTTCTATAAGTTCAGTTATTTTGGTACTTATTGTCATGTCCTACTTTCCTATCAAGTGTGTTAGGCGCCATCATGATGGGTTGGGATATTGGATCACGACACGTAGCTATGTATGAACAATAGGTACACATTCCTTGCCAGCTCTTGTTATGTTCAACAACTTCGAGATCTTCATGCAAGGTGCAGAAGTATAGTATGGGTACAACCGACCCCATGTACTCAATAAATAACAAACCTAACATCATGATGAAAGTACTTACAAGCTCAAAAGAAGGTCTGAGTCAAACAATGATAGCCAATAACAATTTATAATAATATAATGAAGACAATAAAAGTAGTTAACTTTAGAGATATTATGCTCAGCTCGTTCACAGTTACAAGAAAGTAGCCATATTCTTCAAGTATAGAAAAGCAAAATCAAATCTCACCACTGGAAACCTATTAGACATAAGCTTATCAAAAGAACTGTAGTGTTCCGATTCCAAACATGAGAAAAGACTTTTTGTATACCAGTTAGCATGAGTAATGTATATCTCTATGCCTACATGTTAATGTACATGTCAAGTCATCAAATTTTATGTTACCGTCTAGCATGAGGAAAACACATCTATATGCCTACATTTAAAATATACATGTCAACGAAATAATCTCACAATGATATCATCAAGTACACTCATTCTCAACACACTGAGGGTGCCTGGTTCTGATTACCCACGTCATCACAAACAAAGACAATCACTCAACACTAAACAGATGCTTGGCATTAATGCCCATCACCAAAGCAAGTGTATATATCATAGTGCTTGCGCTCACTACTGGTATGTTAGATTCCGGAGGGGAAGATCCTTCCCAAACGCTAATCTAAAGCCAATATGGCATGTTGCGGCGTGCAACATGGTCCAAATATAAATGAATATCCCATATGGCATGTTACGACATGCAACCCGATTCAAATATCACTCACAACGTGGCTTTATGGCCGATATCAGTTAACAACCTCTCAAGTCTAATGTTCTCACAACCTTAAGGAACTCAGCCCAAACAATATCATGTATAGAAAATAACACCATTTCATGAATTAAACAAGTAATATACAGAGACTGAGTATATAACTACAGTTAATGCAAACAGCTCAAAACAACAAGATTAGCCCATTATGTATGAACCAAATAAGCACATACAATAAACATGATTTCTTACATGAATCCTAGCTCAAGTAATCAAAAGAGTAGGAGAAATATGGATATAACAAAGCATGATTTCAAGGCAAGTCCGTCAACTTTGTAAGGCCCCAAAAAATTTCACTAAGTAATTTAAGATTTCGTGGTGCCAAATGTAAGGCCCTGAAAAATTTCGTTGAGTTATTTAAGGTCTTGTGGTGGCAAGTTGAGGTGATGTTTTCAGAAGCAGTAAAAATTTATCTTCGTGGTTCGAACTTTATGGATTAAATAGTACACTATAGAGTTAGAGGAAAATGTTTTGCAGGAGTGTGTGTTTCTGAGGCCCATTATGTGATCGCATAATCACTATGCGGGCTGCAAAATGGACGCAGAGTGAGGCAGTCTTTTGGCAATTTTGAGTTCAGTTTCGCGTCCAATTAATCGACCACACATCCATTTCTCGGGCCGCACTTTGGTCGCATAATCGTCCTTGCACTTTTGCAAAGGGATGTTTTGCGGTGCATTATGTGATAGCAGAATAGGTCTGCGGACCGCATATTGGTTGCAGACCAAAGTAGAAAATTCAAGTCCCCGAGGGCCACTTTTCACGGTCATTTCGCAGAACGCATAGCTATTATGCGGTCGCATATGCGACTGTAGATTCGTGTCGGGGCTCCAAATTTCTAATTTTTAGACGTGATCCTATGTCGATATATCTCATGCTATAGTCCATTTTTAGCCTATTTTATGATATCCTTAGAGTCAGAAAGATAATCCTAGAGGGAGGAAGTGTTCTTCATAAAATAATTCTCTTCAATTCTTGAACCACCTTCATGAATCAAGGAAGCTAACCACAATATTATCATCCACTCGGTAAGTCCAGCTTCTAAAAGCTTTCATGCAAGAGGTTAAGAGTTCAAATGTGTTGTGGGTTAGAAATAGGCCATGCATGTAACATTAGGTTGTAGTGTGTGGGATTAAGCAACCATTGTGGGTAGTTTTGTAACGACCCGACCGGTCGTTTTGAGAATTTAAGTTTCGTTCAGCGGTGTAAGGTCTTAAACATCTTCATATTATGTATATCGACTTGCGTGGATGGTTGAATTCATCTAACGGATAATTCATAGTCGAATTGGAAGGAAGATTTTATTTTAGGAAGCTTATGCTGTGAGAATTAGGTCGGAATTGGACTTTGGAGTAAACGACTCCGGAATAAGTATTGGATGATGTCAGCAGCTTGGTATGGTGATTTTTCGACTTAGGCGTGCATCCAAATTTGGATTTGGAGTTCCGTATAGTAATTTGAGGCAATTTGGCAAAAGTTAGAAATTTGAAGGTGTAACGACCCAGCCGGTCGTTTTGCGTATTAGGATCCCGTTCCCTGAGATGAAACCTTCCTTAGCAGATTTTTGTTCTTAATGACTTGCGGGAGAGGGTGGTTCAAGATTTGGGAATGATTTGAGTGGTTTAGGAACACTTGGTTCCTTAAGGTTGGCCTATTTGGCCAAGTTTGACTTCAGTCAGCATTTTGAGCAAACAACCTCGGAATCGAGTTCTGACAACTCCAGTAACTCCGTATGATGATTTCGGACTAGGGCGTATGTTCCGGGAGCATTTCGGCACCCGAAATGGAAATCACGATATCCTTATGTTTGAGATTCGGGTTGGAACGTGATTTTATGCTATCGAGGTTCGAACAGAATTCTGAGACCGGGAATAGTTCCGTCATGTCAATTATGACTTGTCTGCAAAATTGGAGGTAATTCTGAGTAGTATAGGTCAGTTCAGCGCATCATTATGGAAATCAAGAATTTTAAAGTCTTTAGTTATGAATTCAGGGGTTTTGGGATGTGATTTTTAGTTTTTGCGATGTTTTGAGTGTTCCGAGGGCTCGAAAAATTCCTAATTTAGGACTTGTTGGTATATATGGACGGGGGCTCGGGTGGGCCCAGGTGCCTCCGGACAACACATGAGGCCAAAAACCAGCCAAAGCAACTGCTAGTGCACTGTTGCTGGTGTGACCGCAGGTGCGTTTGCCCAGCCGCAGGTGCGGGACCTCTCCTACGGTCCCAGCCTCGTAGGTGCGAAAACCCAGGGGTCCCCCTTCTTCCGCAGGTGCAGAGTTTCTTCCGCAGGAGCGGGTCCGCTGGTGCGGAAACCCCTCCGCAGGTGCGACCCCAGCCCCCTTTGCCAAATTTTCGCAGGTGCGATCCCCAAGACGCAGGCGCGGGACCGCAGGTGCGGTCCAAGGGCCGCAGGTGCGGAAGTCGCTGTAGCCAGCAGTATATATATTTTTTAAAGCAAATCCACTACGCGAGGAGCCTAGGGCTAGTTTTATTGATAATAAAAGGAAAAAATAAACCACATATGAATAGTACAAATAAGGGGGACAATAGCACCCGTAATGTTGCCTTTTTGCCTCGGCTATATAATCACTCCTCTGCACCTCACAATGCCCTATATGGCAGCCTCATGTAGAGGAGTCATGGTGTAGCTGCCGGCAAAGTCTCAGGGCATATAATCTCATAGCCAATCGGATATCTTTCCAAAGGCATAGGACTAAAGCAACACAAACGGGGCTAAACCTTACCTTACTAAATCCTATCGAGGCATAAAATAGCCTCACCTAATAGCATGCATGTAAAAAGTAAGAACTAGAAAGAACCAAATATTCTATGATCATCACAGAGTTTACAACATACTCTATCATGATATTACAATTGACAATACTAAGAAAATGATAGAGTAAAATGTAGTAGGAATTAAAATCTTGTCCCTTCTTATCCAAACTTGTAGCTTCTTCAATTTGTATTTCTTTTTCATCTTCATCACACCTCTTTAAAATGTCTTCATAATTCATGACTTCTTTTTTGAACGATTGGATCTCGTAGATGTGGTTGGGACAACCTGTTTTTGCTTGGCAACTCTCATAGGAAGCCGCCTAATATTTGGTTCCTCATTCACCCTGCCATCCCAGCTCTTCTTCCTTGTGTGTGTCTTTTTGCTTTGTCCGCTATGCATTGGTGCTAAATCACCTTTTCTTGTTGCCTCTGCCCTGCACTGTTGCATCATTGCGTCTTCCTCACCTTCTTCATAAAAATCTCTTCCCAATATCACAGGATTTGGCAGGTCTTGAAACAGATCTTGGGCCACCAGTGCTCCTTGATCATGGGCCACCAGTGCTCCATCTTTGTTATTAATCAACGCTTCACTTTTTTGCTGTAACTCAACGTCTTTCACCTTATTCCTGCTCTTATTCACACGACAAGTACTTAAAGCAGTATTATTCAACGACTTTGCAGGTTTGGAACTTACCATCGCGTCCAAAAGTTTTCTATCCTCCAAGTTGATAACTGGAGCGTTTGGATTGTGCTGTTGCTGCCCATCTTTTGTTGTAACTGATTTTGACACAATTTGATGCTACTGTCCATAAGTTAATGTTGCTGCTTCATGTTGATCACTCACACAATTAGCAGCTGAGTTGTTAGAGATGAGCTGCTGCTGCCCAGAAATTATATCTACTGTTTTTGCCAACTAACTAGCAGCTATTATGATATGTTGCTGCCTAGTTTTAGGAATGAAATATGGGGCTTGTGCATTTAATTTGCTGTCTGTATTTAACTTTGAAGAGCTGCCCATTCTTGCCAAAGGTGAGCCAACTGAAAGGATCTCCTCATCTCCACTACATCGTTCACCTTCATCAGTTGAATCCTCGGCAAAATCAGCACCCCAATCTTCATCATCCTCATCCTCTCGTCGGTCAGCCCACAATTTGGATTTAATTGCCATCTCCCTCATGTTTGCTTTTATTATCTCGTTGTTATTTCTAGTAGAAAGGATTAGTTGTCCAGATTCCCCACCATGCTCCCTACACGACTCCATCGATTGTGTAGGAACTTCAAACACAGATTTGTTCAAAGTCACGATTGGTTGTTTAACCATATGGGTGTGTGTTATCATTGCTGCCTGGGTCTCTTTAATAATCTGTTCCACATGTGGGCTGGAGAAGTGCAATGTTGGAGTAGTAGAGCTATATGCCTGTATGCCCATTAGCTCCTCCATAATTGGAACAATGTCTTGTGATGCATTTACTGGAACACTAGAATTCTGCTGGTTTTTATTTGAGCTTGCACTTATATCCTTCTGTTGCAAAATACCCACAGTATCTTCCTGCTCGTTGTTAAAAGTTTCAAAAGTGTTTGAGCACCTTACTTTCTTTTAATCATCAAATCGTATAGCTGCCGAACTCGCTGCAACTATCTGCTTTCTATTTCCTGAAAATTTTGCTGTGCTAGGTGATGTATGAGATCGATTTACCACTGTCCATTCATTCTTAAAACCTGCTGATTCTTAAATTCCAATTGCCCCACGTTACAGTGGCCATGGACGTTGAATTGCGACGTAAAAATTCTTCTGATTTCTTGTAATTCTGGTTTTCCGTAAGAAAATTTCATCACTACTGCCTGGTGTAGCCCTTCTTCCCTTATGAAATCATTAACCTCCTCCATTGTAAATTTTATCATTGGTTCTCCATGATCAAGTTTAACTGGGAACAACTCGATTTTTGACGGCACTAGAGCAGATTGTTTTGGATGAAGTTGTGCAGCATAGGATTGTTTTGTATTATGTTAGGGGATTGTTTCAGTATGGATTTGGGTTACCTCTCCCACAGCCAAAGGCTGGGGAGAGATCGCAGCAGCCATGGCTGCCAAAGCTCACAAGAAAATCGCCAGTGAGAGGAGAGAGCGTAGAGAGCTTTTTTTTTGGGTCGCTTATGAAAAGGGAAGAAAAAATTAGCCAACAGTATATAAGTCCCAAACTCGGGTTCTTCTTCATTTTTCACATTCAAAACTCTATTAAAGGCCTTAGGAGCTTGGGAAAACCTGTCCGCGATCAGTTCCAGTAGAGGTAAGTAATTCCACTCCATTTTCTAGTTTAATTCATGAATTTGCCAAGGGAATTAGCTACAAATTATAGGAAAATTCGGGTTTAGGGTAGTAAATTGGGACTTTTGAGAATTTGGTGAATTATCCAATCTTGTTATAAATTCATGTATAAATCACATAATCATGATCCTTAGGCTACGGGTAATGGGTTCCTTCAAGAATTTTCGAAATCCGAACGTGTGGGCCCGAGATCAAATTTCCGAAAACTTTCAAGAATGCTAAATTTTGGAATTTCTTGTTAATTCTCCTTCTTTGGACTGAAATTGATTCAATCATACAATGTTTGGCTAGTTGTGAGCCGTCGAGAGTAGATTTCGGAGATTCGGGTGCATCCTTGATCCGAGGGGTGATATCGTCACGAGGTGAGTCTCTTTCTAACCGTGTAAGAGGGAAATTGTCCTCATAGGTGTTCTATGTGTTGTATGTTTGTATTTGGGGGCTACGTGCGTACTCTTTGACGAGAGTCTGTACGTAGCGACTACTATTGTTATGTCCGGGTAGTGTAGGACAACAACATGCCACGTATTCTACCTTAAATTGAAGTATATGCTTAAATTATTGCTTGATATACTACTGTCTCCCCGAGCTTTCATTTACTTAATAATTGGGAAGGATTGTGATGAATTGAACTTTACATTTGTGTGTGCATGATATCCGCCTCGTAATTTACATTCCACGAGCGACATATGGTTTCCTTCACTCTTACAGGAGCGGGCCGTGCGCCACGGTGGATTTATAGTGCACTTACGGTACGGGCCGGTCAATCCTCGGCAGTGCACAGGGATTCATTTGAGAATGCACTTATGGTACGGGCCGGTCGATCCCCGGTAGTGCATGGACGAAGTTACATTACGATACGGTGTGATTACATTGATAGACGTACTTACGGTGCGGGACGGTCGATCCCTGGCAGTGCGTTGTTGGACTCTTGGTAAGCATGCACTCATGGAACGGGCCAGTCGATCCCCTGCAGTGCATAGCTATTCTTCCTCCTGACTCTAGCCGGTTGCTTTACACTTATGTGCGCATGACTATTTGGTGCTGAATTCTTGATTTATGACGTGACATGTGAATGGGAAAAGAGACAGGGAAGTTGATACTGCCTTCGAAAACTATTTGGGAACTCTGTATTCTCTTTACAATTGTGATGCATTGTTTACATGTCTACTGTTTTCCTTACATCATGATTTACATTATTATTGTTGGACCTTAGTGAGTATCGAGTCGACCTCTCGTCACTACTTCTTCGAGATTGGACGGGATACTCACTGGGTACATATTTATAAATGTAATCATGCTGCACTTTCTTTTCTTCTGTACTTGACTGTACAGGTCCGGAGGCTGGTATTTCGGATTATCAGGCTGGGGCTAGGTATTGACTGACTGACCATAATTCACGGTGAGCTGCTCCTCTTGGCGACTTCTTGGCAGCACCCTGGAGTTTTCTTTTGTCATATTCTCTGTCTATTTTATTCAGACTGAGACAGTATATATTTTAGTCATTGTATATTCAGTAGTTGCCCGTGACACGCGTGACACTAGTTCCTGCACACACGTAGTGTATATTTTGGGTTGTTGGTTGTACATATGTTAGGCAACATGCCTATTGGTTGATTTTCCGCACTTGTAGTTTTATTTCACATCACCCACCATTATTATGGTTATATCTGTTTAAAATTTGTTAAAAGATGAAATTTGCGTAATTGGGAATGGTAACACTTAGTGTTTCTATACTGGCTGGCCTGATCTCGCTGTTGGGCGCCATCGCGACCTGGATTGAGATTTGGGTCGTGGTAACGTGGTATCAGAGCCCAGGCTAGTTGCAGAGGGGGACCAACAAAAGATGCTTGATAGATGGACCCGACTTTGCCCGCCGACCTTCGGGAGTGAGCGGGGTGAGGATCCACATGATTTTATTGACTGGTGCAGGGATAGACTGCTTAATATGAGGATATTAGAGTCACATGGGATAAAATTCACCACATTTCAGCTTGAGGGTAGAGCCCGTCGTTGGTGGAAGTCATATGTTCTTAGCAGGCTAGCGGATTCTCCTCCTGTCACTTGGGGTCAGGTCACAAAGCTATTATTGGATATGTACATTTCGTCGTCTGAGAGGGAGGAGCTTCGGGGCCTGTTTGAGAGGTTAGAGCAGGGACACATGTCTGTGACGGATTATGAGGCGAGGTTTTCAGAGCTATCTCGCCATGCTCTCATGATATTGCCCACTGATGCAGAGAGAGTCCGACGGTTCGTGGCAGGCTTACACCCAGGCATCAGGACCTCCATGGCCAGAGAGGTTGAGATGGGTACCCCCTACTAGCTTGTAGTCGAGATAACTTAACGGATTGAGGGTTACCGTGCGAGGAGTAGGGAGCAGGGTCAGCAGGACAAGAGGGCCATGTTTGCAGGTGACTTCAGGGGTGCTTCAGCCAGGGGCAGGGGTCAGTTCAGAGGTAGTCAGTTCAGCAGGCCTTCCTACTCAGAACCACCACTACCTCATAGGGTTGTTCCAGCTAGGCCTCAGTTTAGTGCCATGACAGAGGGCTCTTATCATCCTCCAGCTATCCAGAGTGAACCTAGCGGTTACTCCAGCCGTCAGAGATCCTCCGGTTCCTATTTTAGTGCCATGCCAAATGATTCTTACCGCCTTCCGGCTATTCAGGGTTCTTCTTCTTCTTCAAGATAGTAGGCTACGACGCCTAGAGGTTGTTTCGAGTGTAGGGAGCTGGGCCACATGATCAGGCAATGTCCCATGTATCGGGGCAAGGCCGTGCAGCAGAGTCACCAGCCTATGATTTTAGCACCTGCAGCACGACCACCTAGGGGTGGGGGTTAGGTTGGCAGAGGCCGTCCTACAGGGGGGGCCAGTTAGGAGGGGGTCAGTTAGCTCCAGCTCGTTCTGGGGGAGCTCAGTCATCGGGTGCTTCAACGAGATTCTATGCTATTCTAGCTATATCAGACGTTGTGGCCTCAGACGCCGTGATTACAAGTATCATCTCAGTCTGTGGTAGAGAGGCTTCAGTGCTATTCGATCCAGGATCCACCTATTCATATATTTCAGCATTATTTGCTCATTTCCTGGATGTTCCTCGTGAGTCTTTGGGTTCTCCCTTTTATGTGTCCACTCCTGTGGGCGACTCCGTAGTGGTAGACCGGGTCTACCGATCTTGTGTGATTGCTTTTTGTGGGCTTGAGACCAGAGACGACCTGTTATTGCTTGATATGGTTGATTTCGAGGTTATTTTGGGCATGGATTGGATATCTTCTTATCATGATGTATTGGATTGCCATGCCAAGACAGTTACATTAGCCATGCCTGAGTCGCCGAGGTTAGAGTGGAGGGGTTCTTCAGTTAGTGCCTTCAGCCCGGTCATTTCCTTCATAAAAGCTCGACATATGGTCGAGAAGGGGTGTTTAACCTACTTTGCTTATGTGCGGAACACCACCGCCGAGTCTCCTACCATCGATTCAGTGCCTGTCATTCAAGAGTTTCCCGATGTGTTTCCTTCAGACCTTCCAAGCATGCCTCCAGATTGAGATGTAGATTTCTGCATTGATTTGGCTCCAGATACTCAGCCTATTTCTATTCCCCCGTATCGTATGGCACCTAATAAGCTAAAGGATTTGAAGGAGCAGCTTGAGGAGTTGTTGGCCAAGGGGTTTATCAGGCCGAGTGTGTCGCCGTGGGGTGCTCCAGTCTTATTTGTAAAGAAGAAGGATGGGTCCATGCGGATGTGCATTGATTACCTCCAGCTGAATAAAGTGACAATCAAGAACAAGTATCCCTTGCCGCGCATTGACGATTTGTTTGACCAGTTGCAAGGGGATCAAGTGTTTTCTAAGATAGATCTGAGACCGGGTTATCACCAGCGGAAGATTCGGGCTTTTGATGTTCCGAAGACCGCTTTTCGCACCAAATATGGCCATTATGAGTTTCTAGTGATGTCCTTTGGCTTGACTAATGCCCCAATAATATTTATGGACTTGATGAATAGGGTATTCAGGACGTATATCGACTGCTTTATTATTGTTTTCATTGATGATATATTGATCTACTCACGGAGCTTGGTTGAGCACGAGCAACATTTGAGAGTTGTGCTTCAGACATTGCGAGAACAGAGGCTATATGCTAAGTTCTCCAAGTGCGAGTTTTGGTTGGAGCCTATGGAATTTTTGGGGCACGTGGTGTCCAGAGAGGGTATCAAGGTTGATCCGCAGAAGATTGAGGCAGTTCAGGGTTGGCCACGTCCCACTTCAGCTTCAGAGATCAGGAGTTTTCTTGGTTTAGCAGGTTATTACCGTCGATTCGGGGAGGGATTCTCTTCTATTGCCGCTCCATTGACTAGATTGATTCAGAAGAATGCCCCGTTTCGATGGTCCGATGATTGTGAGGTGAGATTTTAGAAGCTCAAGTTAGCATTGACGTCAACACCAGTTCTTTCATTGCCTTCTGAGTCAGGGGTGTATATTGTATATTGTGACGCCTCACGCGTCGGTTTGAGATGTGTGTTGATGCAGGATGGCAAGGTTATTGCTTATGCTTCGCGTCAGCTGAAGGTTCATGAAAAGAATTACCCTTTGCACGACTTGAAGTTGGCGGTGATAGTTCATGCTTTGAAGATATGGCGGCATTATTTGTATGGTGTATCTTGTGAGGTCTATACTGACCACCGCAACCTGCAGTACTTGCTTAAACAGAGGGACCTTAATTTGAGGCAGCAGAGATGGCTTGAGTTGTTAAAGGACTATGATCTCACTATTCTGTATCACCTAGGCAAGGAGAATGTAGTAGCAGATGCTTTGAGCAGGCGAGCAACGAGTATGGGTAGTTTGGCCTACATTGCAGCGGAGGAGAGACCTTTAGCCTTTGACATTCAGTCCTTGGCCAATCGCTTGGTGAGATTGGACCTTTTAGAGCCTCGTCGAGTTCTGGCTCAGGTGGTTGCTCAGTCTTCATTATTGGGAGAGGTTAAGGCTCGACATTTTGATGATCCACGTCTGGCAGAGCTTAGGGATACGGTGGTCCAGGGCAGGGCCAAGGAGGTTACCTTAGGCGAGGATGGTGTTCTGAGACTCCAGGGCCGATTGTGTGTTCCTAATGTTGATGGCCTGAGGGAGAAGATTCTAGCAGAGGCGCACAGTTCTCGGTATTCAGTTCATCCAGGAGCGACGAAGATGTATCGTGATTTGAAGCAGCATTTCTGGTGGAGGCATATGAAGAAGGATATTGTTCAGTATATGGCCAGGTGTCTAAATTTTCAGCAGGTTAAGTACGAGCATCAGAGGCCAGGAGGCTTGTTCTAGCAGATGCCCATTCCTGAGTGGAAATGGGAGCACATCACCATGGACTTCGTGGTTGGGTTGCCTCGGACATTGCGGAAGGTTGACGCGGTTTGGGTCATTGTGGATAGGTTGACCAAATCAGCGCATTTCATTGCCGTGGCTACTACTTATACTACAGAGAGGCTGGCTCAGATTTACCTTCGAGAGATAGTCCGGTTGCATGGGGTACCGATTTCTATCATTTCGGATCGAGGTCCTAAGTTCACTTCGCACTTCTGGAGAGCTTTGCACAGCGAGATGGGTACTCAGATAGACCTCAGTTCAGCATTTCACCCTCAGACGGATAGCCAGTCAGAGCGTACAACTCAGATTTTAGAGGATATGCTCAGGGCTTGTGTGATTGATTCGGGGGTCAGTGGGACCAGTTCTTGCCTTGGGCGGAGTTTGCATATAATAATAGTTATCAGTCCAACATAGAGATGGCTCCATTCGAGGCTCTATATGGTCGACGATGTCGTTCTCCGATTGGGTGGCTTGAGCCTGGTGTGGCCAAGTTATACGACATAGATCTGGTGACAGATGCTTTAGAGAAGGTGAAGATTATTCAGGAGAGGCTCCGCACAACACAGTCTAGGCAGAAGAGCTATGCAGATCAGCGGGCACGTGATGTGGCATGTATGGAGGGGGATAAGGTTATGTTGAAGGTTTCGCCGATGAAGGGCATCATGAGATTTGGGAAGAAGGGCAAGTTAATCCCCAGGTTTATAGTTCCTTTCGAAGTGTTGAAGCGGGTCAGAGAGGTTGCTTATGAGCTTGCGTTACTTCCAGCCTTGTCAGGAGTTCATCCAGTATTTCACGTATCCATGCTTCGGAGGTATCACGCCGACTTCTCGCACGTGGTTGATTAAAACACTATTCAGTTAGATGAGAAGTTGGGTTACGAGGAGGAGCCAAGTGCTATTATTGATAGGGAGGAACGCCAGTTGAGGTCCAAGGAAGTTTCTGCGGTTAAGGTCTAGTTGAGGGGACAACTAGTTGAAGAGGCAACTTGGGAGTCCGAGCAGGACATGCAGAGCAGATATCCACAGCTATTCAGCACTCCAAGTACGATTCTAGACCCGTTCGAGGGCGAACGTTTGTTTAAGAGGGGGAGAATGTAACGACCCAGCCGGTCATTTTGCGTATTAGGATCCCGTTCCCTTAGATGAAACCTTCCTTACAGGTTGTTCGTGCTTTATGAATTGCGGGAGTGGGTGGTTCGGGATTTGGGAATGATTTGAGTGGTTTAGGAACACTTGGTTCCTTAAGGTTGGCCTATTTGGCCAAGTTTGACTTTGGTCAACATTTTGAGAAAACAACCTCGGAATCAAGTTCTGACAGCTCCAGTAACTCCGTAT
Source organism: Nicotiana undulata (assembly GCA_005239495.1). Classification (NCBI taxonomy): domain Eukaryota; kingdom Viridiplantae; phylum Streptophyta; class Magnoliopsida; order Solanales; family Solanaceae; genus Nicotiana; species Nicotiana undulata. The sequence continues at coordinate 50,160 of ML244363.1, forward strand.
GATGATTTCGGACTTGGGTGTATGTTCGGCTCGGGTTTTCGATGACCCAGGAGCATTTCGGCGCCCGAAATGGAAATTAGGATTTCCTTATGTTTGAAATTCGGGTTGGAACGTGATTTCATGCTATCGAGGTTCAATGGAATGCTGAGACCGGGAATTGTTCCGTCATGTCAATTATGACTTGTCTGCAAAATTTGAGGTCATTCCGAGTAGTATAGGTCGGTTCGGCGCATCGTTATGGAAATCAAGAATTTTAAAGTCTTAAGTTATGAATTTAGGGGTTTTGAGATGTGATTTTGAGTTTTTGCGATGTTTTGAGTGTTCCGAGGGCTCGAACAAGTCGGTTTAATGATTTAGGACTTGTTCGTATATATGGACAGGGGCTCGGGTGGGCTTAGGTGCCTCACGGACACCACATGAAGCCAAAAACCAGCCAAAGCAACTGCTGGTGCACTATTGCTGGTGTGACCGCAGGTGCGGTTGCCCAGCCGAAGGTGCAGGACCGCTCCTGCGGTCCCAGCCTCGCAGGTGCAAAAACCCAGGGGTCCCCCTTCTTCCGCAGGTGCAGAGCTTCTTCCGTAGGAGCGGGTCCGCTGTTGCAGAAACCCCTCTGCAGGTCCGACCCCAGCCCCATTTGCCAAATTTCCGCAGGTGCAAGCCCCAAGCCGCAGGCGCGGGACCGTAGATGTGGAAGTCGCTGTAGCTAGTAGTATATAAGTGCCAAACTCGGGTTCTTCATTTTTAACATTCAAAACTCCATTAAAGGGCTTAGGAGCTTGGGAAAACCTGCCGCGATCTGTACCAGTAGAGGTAAGTAATTCCACTCCATTTTCTAGTTTAATTCACGAATTTGCCTAGGGAATTAGCTACAAATTATAGGAAAATTAGGGTTTAAGGTAGTAAATTGGGACTTTTGAGAATTTGGTGAATTATCCAATTTTTTTATGAATTCATGTATAAATCACATAATCATGATCCTTAGGCATCGGGTAATGGGTTCCTTTAAGCATTTTCGAAATCTGAACGTGTGGGCCCGGGGTCGAATTTTCGAAAACCATCAAGAATGCTAAATTTTGGAATTTCTTGTTAATTCTCCTTCTTTGGACTGAAATTGATTCAATCATACCATTTTTGGCTAGTTGTGAGCCGTCGAGAGTAGATTTCAGAGATTCGGGTGCATCCTTGATCCGAGGGGTGATATCGTCACGAGGTGAGTCTCATTTCTAACCTTGTAAGAGGAAATTGTTCCTATAGGTGTTCTATGTGTTGTATGTTTGTATTTGGAGGCTACCTGCGTACCTTGGGACGAGAGTCCGTACGTAGCGACTTCTATTGTTATGTCCGGGTAGTGTAGGACCACAGCATGCCATGTATTCTACCTTAAATTGTAGTAAATGCTTAAATTCATGCTTGATATACTACTGTCTCCCCGAGCTTTCATTTACTTAATAATTGGGAAGGATTGTGATGAATTGAACTTTACATTTGTGTGTGCATGATAGCCACCTCGTAATTTACATTCCGCGAGCGACATATGGTTTCCTTCACTCTTAAAGGAGCGGGTCGTGCGCCACGGCGGATTTATAGTGCATTTACGGTATAGGTCGGTCGATCCCCGGCAGTGCACATGGATTCATTTGAGAATGAACTTATGGTACGGGCCGGTCGATCCATGGCAGTGCATGGACAAAGTTACATTACGATACGATGTGATTACATTGATAGACGCACTTACGATGCGGGCTAGTCGATCCCCGGCAGTGCGTAGTTGGACTTTTGGTAAGCATGCACTCAAGGTACGGGTCGGTCGATCCCCGGCAGTGCATAGCCCTTCTTGATATGATTACATTATGAGCATGCACTCATGGTACGGGCTGGTTGATCCCCAACAGTGCATAGCTATTCTTCCTCCTGACTCTAGCCGGTTGCTTTACACTTATGTGCGCATGACTGTTTGGTGCTGAATTCCTGATTTATGACGTGACAGGTGGATGGGAAAACAGACAGGGAAGTTGATACTGCCTTTGATAATTATTTGGGAACTCTGTATTCTCTTTACAATTATGATGCATTGTTTACATGTCTACTGTTTTCCTTACATCCTGCTTTACATTATTACTGTTTGACCTTAGTGAGTATCGAGTCGACCTCTCGTCAATACTTCTTCGAGATTAGACGGGATACTCACTGGGCACATATTTATATATGTACTCATGCTGCACTTTTTTTTCTTCTGTACTTGACTGTAAAGGTCCGGAGGCTGGTATTTCGGATTTTTAGGCTAGGGCTAGGTATTGACTGACTGACTATACTTCACGGTGAGCTGCTCCTCTTGGCGACTTCTTTGCAGCACCTTGGAGTTTTCTTTTGTCATATTCTCTGTCTATTTTCATTCAGACTGAGACTCTGTATATATTTTAGTCATTGTATATTCAGTAGTTACCCGTGACACTCGTGACAGTAGTTCCTGGCACACACGTAGTGTATATTTTGAGTTGTTGGTTGTACATATGTTAGGCAACATGCCTATTGGTTGATTTTCTGCACTTGTAGTTTTATTTCAAATCATCCGCCATTATTATGTTTATATCTGTTTAAAATTGGTTAAAAGATGAAATTAGCGTAACTGGGAATGGTAACACTTAGTGTTTCTATACTGGCTGGCCTGACCTCGCTGATGGGCGCCATCGCGACCTGAATCGAGATTTGAGTCGTGACAGAAGGTTTTTGAAAAGTTTGACTGGAAGTGGACTTTTTGATATCGGAGTGAGATTCTGAATCTTAAAGTTGGAGTAGGTCTGTAATGTTGAATGCGACTTGTGTGCAAAATTTGAGTTCAATCAGTTCATTAAGCTTGAACTGGGGTGCGATTCATGATTTCGATGTGGTTTGAGGTGATTTGAGGCTTCGAGCAAGTCAGTGTTATGTTATGGGACTGGTTTGTGTGATTGGACGAGGCCTCAGACGTGTTTCAGGGTGGTTTCGGATCATTTCGGGTTGTTTTGCAATAGCTGATGCGGGTGTATGGTGTAGGTCCTCGCGTTCGCAAAGAAAGATTTGGGTTCAGGGAATTTGTCCTTCGCGTTCGCGAAGTAGAAAATCTATGTTATGCATGTCTAACTTTGGACGCCCATTTCTCACAATCTATAAGAAATTTGAAGATGAACCAAGTCAAAAGTTGTAGTCCTTTGTGTCTAGTTTTCAGGAATTAAAGCACTTAGCATTTGGATTTGTGTACAAAACGCTATGGCTGCTACACTACAGGTTGTCGGGGAAAATGAAGAAGAAATTTGTGTTGCATAGAGCTGACTTTCGCAGCTGATATCTCAAAATCTATAAGGAATTGGGAGATGACTAAAAGACAAGAGTTGTAGATCTTGCTGTCTAGTTTTCAAAACATTAAACCATTGATCATTTTCAGGTTCAAACGAAAAGTTATGTCCATTTTACTAGAGGCTGTCTGAGAAGAGTTTGGAAATGGCTTTTGAGAGTTTTGTTCATCGTGAAAGCAATGGGTGGCCTTCGAACGCGAAGAAAGAACACTTGGGCAGAATTTAAAGTTCAAAAACGAGGGTTTTGAGTTCATATCAAAAAATTTTAATTGGGAGCTCGGTAGAAGGCAATTTTGGAGAGATTCTTGCGTAGGTGATTGGGGTAAGTTATTGTTACCTAGTGTTGGTTAATTCCCATGATTATGTCTTTTATTTCAACATTAAATTAGTGATTAAGAGTAGAAATTGGGGAATATTTGAGAAAAATTATTAGGCCGAATTTTTGGGTTTTGATCGAGATTTTGGTATCGGATTTGAGTAAATTTTGTGAGGGAGCTACCCCTTAGGACTTAATCTTGTATGTTGATTGTAGTCCGTGTACGTGAGGTGACGAGGTGCGTGCTCGGACTTATTTGTGAAAGGTTGGCTTTTTAGGGTTCGTAGGTCCTTATATTCACCGTGTATGAAGTTGTTCTTGTTATGACTGAGTTCCTAATTACTAGTTTCGTCTCTACCTGCTTGAATTAGAAGTTACTTGATTTTGGATTCACTCTATTTACTGTTTGACTCCTAATTGACTTAACTGAAGATTATATGCCTTTTACTATCATGTTATGTCTTCATAACTACTTATCTCTATTTGCAATTATCATCATCTCATCCTATAATAGTTTGGTCCTACTAGAGGTTATGGTTATTTTCCCACTACTTGTCCTCAAGCAAAATTGTTGAATATCCTCGTAACTGCCCAACCTTAGAAGAAGTTTAGATATCCTATACCTTAGTTGACTTGCCCTTACATAGAGTTGTCAAATTCGTGTTAGTATCTTTTTGTTGAACAATGCAATTGGGTACAACTACTACATGTTATTTTCCTCCTGCTTGAGTTGTTATACTATGCCTAGTTTTTCTTTACTACGCTTATTTCTTGTGAACTAGCCTCGCCTTTTCTTGTGATCGAAGGTTATTGAGTTGATGTATTTATCGTACCTGGCATTATTGTTATTGTTGTTGTACTTGTTGTGGTGATGCACAAGGTTTCTACCGTGCGATTGTTGATATGGGGATTTGCATGAGGTTTCTAATGTGCCGTGATTCCTATTGATATTGCACATGCAGTGTGATAAGGCGGGATATGTATATGTGGGTTGCGCTTGTGGCAAGACAATGTTGGAACATGATTATGTGCATGCGGCGAGACAAGGCGGGCATTTACTTTACTACTGCACACATGGCGAGACAAGGTGGGCTGTGTCAGGGATTGTTTGTGATACTTGTGTTGGCATGGCGGCATTCTTTGGTGTTGATATTGTGTAATGGCACACTCACTGACTGAGCTTATCCTTGTTGAAATTGTGAGAAAATTTTTGTACGTGTTGCCCCTTTCCTTTCTTTATGCTTACTGGCCGTTGAATTATGTTAGGACACTTGCACGAGCATACACGTAGTTAAGCATTATTGTCGGATTAAGGGTTTCCTTGTTATTGTTGAGTGTGGATAACCTTGTTGTACTTCCTTTATATGTGGGAATGATTCCAATTGGCATGTGAGTCGTCCGTGCAGTTATTAGCTGAAATGAGGGCTCAAGATGACGATGTTAGGGTTCGGAGAGTGGGACCCAAGATTTGTGATTTGTCCGAGGTTCGTTACCTCGTAGATATAACTAAGAACTTGATGTGAAGATAGTTGAAATTGCCGAGTTATTACTTTTCTTTGTTGTATGGTTGTATTCAGATTTAGGTTGCGTTCCATTTACGCTTTGTTTGAGGTTTTTTACGGCTTTTCCGTTGATACATGTTATTTCTTTCCTTATTGTATTCTTACTAGGTTGTTAGCCTTATTGTTTAGTCATTGTAGATGTCATATCCCGTCGCCCAATACTTTACTTGTCAGTTATTAGGCTGGTGGGTGTCTGGACTAGTCCTCGACACTACTTCACCGAGGTTAGTCTTGCTACTTACTGGGCACTACTATGGTGTGCTCATACTACACTTCTGCACATTATTTTGTGCAGATCCCAGGTTTATGCATAGCTGGTGGATCGATAGCATGCATCGCGGTTACTATTGTTGAGACTTAAGGTAAAACCGCTACAGCGTTTGCGGGTTTCGGAGTCACCGTCATATTTTGGTCTTACATTGTTTTTACTTATTTCTAAACAGTTGTATCTAGAAGTTGTAGAAAACTCTGTAAAGCTTATGACTTGTACTATCAATTTTGCGAAATTGTAAAAAGTATGTAAAGTTTTCCATATCGAAACTATTAGATTTTCTTTAATTGTTGTTGTTATTCATAAAAGGTTAGGCTTACCTAGTACCTAAGACTAGGTGTCGTCACGATACCCCAATGGAGCGAAAATTGGGTCGTGTCAAGTTGGTATCAGAGCTCTAGCTTCATAGGTGCTACGAGTCATAAGCGTGTTTAGTAGAGTCTTGCGGATAAGTACGGAGACATCTGTATTTATCTTCGAGAGGCTACATAACTATTAGGACAATTTCACTTCCCTCCTATTGTGTGAGTTCATTGATCTTGATGTTTGAAATTTATCATTCCATTCTCTCACAGATGGTGAGGACACGAGATGTGGTTCCTGATGATGTCACCCCCGGGCACATGTCGTAGGGGGACGGGGCAGAGGTCGACGAGGAGCACGTGTCGCAACTAGGGCGCCTACTGGACCAGTAGTTGAGGAGCTGCTAGTAGTTCCAGTTGGGGGCAGGTATCAGAGGCACCTGTTATTACCTCCGGACTTCAGGAGACTTTAGCACAGTTCTTGATCATGTTTGGTACATTGGCTCAGGCGGGGTTGATTCTAGTTGCACCAGATACTTCACAGATTGGGGGAGGATCTTAGATTCCCATCGCCCACACTCTAGAGCAGCGAGATCATGTTGGTCAGGTTCCAGATGTCATGGTAGCACAACCTGTGGTCTTACTTCAGCACGTGGTTAGGGCAACAACATATGAGGAAGAACAACTTAGACTTGAGAGGTACAAGAAGTACCACCCTCCTACCTTCAGTGGATTGGGGATAGATGATGTCCATGGTTTCCTGGAGAAGTGTCACTGCATTCTTCGTACTATGGGTATTGTGAGACGAGCGAGGTTGCTTTTGTGACATTTTAGCTCAGAGGAGCGACTTATCAGCATTGGCGGGCATATGAGTTGGGTAGCCCGACTGAGTCAGCTTCACTTAAAAGGGGTCAGCTTTCAGAGATGTTCTTGAGGGAGTTTGTACCTCAGTCCCTCTAAGATGCATGGCGCGTAGAGTTAGATCAGCCGCACCAGGGCATTATGCCAGTATGAGAGTATGCCATCAGGTTCAATGATTTGGCCAGATATGCACCTTCCTTGACCGCTACAATTAGAGAGCGTGTTCGTAGATTCATTGAGTAGCTCAGACGTGATATTTGGTTCATCATGGCTCGGGAGTTAGAGTCAGATGTTTCATTTTAGCAGGTGAAACGGATTGCTCGCAGAGTTGAGGTCATGTGGGATCGTGAGAGAGATGACATACGGGACTATGAGAGAGATGGTAGGCGGGGCTATAAGAGAGAGGACTGGCGAGGCCAGGAAATAGAGGACAAAGAGGCTAGGAGGCCTCATAGACTAGAGAGATCTACTGGCCTTTATTTTGGTGACAAGGTACGACATGGTTGAGGCTTTTTGGGTCACCCTGTTCAGTTTGCATTTTCGGCTTCGCATAGTGTTCTAGGTGCTCGTGGGTCTTGGAGTACTCGTATTGCACAATTTCCACAACCACATCAGCAGAGAGGTAGCTTTGAGTTTGGAGATATCAGCCCCATGGTGAGAGATTGTCCCATACTCCGGGCATATATGTCACAGCGGGGTAGTCACGCGAGTAGGGGGCGCCCAAGAGGGAGAGGTCCGGCCCGTTGATATGTTTCATATAGTAGGATGGATGTCATTGTGCCATATATTATCATACATGTATCTTTTGATTTGTTATGTAAGGGCACCATTTGTATTTCGTTATGGTTCTACTTGTGGGGATGAGTTCCCTTATTTGTTGTTTCATATTTGGGTAAGTTTCATGATGTGCACTCTATTTACATGTTTGCCTTGTTGGGAGGTTCTTTGACTGATAGCCCGTGTCTATCATTGTCTTATTTATCGTTGAGAATGGCGAGATTAGGAATGATTCCTTGTTGTTCATCATGGTAGGTCGTGTGTGACTTCCAGAGTATTCTTCGTTTCGAACTTTGATTTGATACTCTACCAGGGTGAGAGTTCAGCTAGTGTTGTGATTTTTAGGCAGAGCTGAGTAGTGGGAGATTTCAATTGGTATGATATATATTCGATCTATGATTTAAAGTTTAGGGCGAGATCCTCGTGATTTCATGAGATTTTATGTGTTCAAAACGGGCTGTGTACCACGATAGAAGTTATATCACGATGGGATCCTTGTGATTTGTTCATATACTTTAACTCTTTCCTTGTTATATTACTTTGTATGTTAGTACTGGTAGATAGTTGTGCATGTATGGCTTTTTTGATAGTTTCCTTATGTGTTTCTCCTTTCATATTTAGTCGTTTTCGTTATGTGCTTCTTGAGTTTTAGCTTGCTGGGTGTGTGCCCGGTGGTGTTGTTTGTGGCTTAAAGATTCGGGTGTCTAATTATGAGGTCTTCGTGCTTCTTGCATCATTATAAGTGTTATGGAGGTTTGAAATAGAGTCTATCACACATGAGGCTAGTTGCTAGTGCCGAGATGATTTCGACAGCTACTGTGATCACAAATCTTATTCTGGGCCTATGTGTGGTGTGTTATATTGTGTGGTCATACCTTGTGGTTGTAGGCAGGAGTTGATGTTGCTGGTTGAGGCTGATGTCGGATATGGATTTAGAATCAGGTCTTTTGGAAATGAGTAGAAGGTGAGAAATTGAGGTATGAGGCTTATCGGTGGTGGTAGGAAGGCTAAATTGCAGTTGAGATTTTGTCATCATGTTTATTTAGATTGGGGTGATGCAGGATCACCCGCGAGTGTATGTTGGAAGTGTGCATTCTGTGATTCGAAGACTTTGAGGCGACTCTTGGCACGTTTGAGGATGAACGTTTGTTTTAAGAGGGGGAGTATGTAACGACCCAATGGGTCGTTGAGAATTTAAGTTCCATTTAGTGGTGTAAGGTCTTGAACAACTTCATATATGTATATAGACTTGCGTGGATGGTTTAATTCAGCTACCGGATGATTCAGGGTCGAATTGGAAGGAAGATTTTATTTTTGGAAGCTTAAGCGATGAGAATTTGGTCGGAAAATGACTTTGGTGTAAACGGCTCCGGAATAAGTTTTGGATGATGTCATTATCTTTTTAAGGTGATTTTGGATTTATGTGTGCGTCCAGATTTGATAATTTGGCAAAAGTTAGAAATTTGACCGGAAGTGGACTTTTTTATATCAGGGTCGGATTCCGATTCCGGAAGCTGGAGTAGGTCTGTAATGTCGAATGCGACTTGTGTGCAAAATTTGAGGTCCATCCGACGTGATTTAATAGGTTTCGACATCGAATGTAGAAGTTTGAAGTTCTAAAGTTTATTAACCTTGAATTGGGGTGCGATTAATGATTTCGATGTGGTTTGAGATGATTTGAGGTTTCGAGCAGGTCTCTGTTATGTTATGGGACTGGTTTGTGGGATTGGACGGGGCCTCAGGTGTGTTTCGGGGTAGTTTCTGATCATTTCAGGCTATTTTGCAATAGCTGATGCTGGTGTCTGGTGTTGTTCTTCGCGTTAGCGAAAAAGGATTTGGGTTCAAGGACTTTGTTCTTCTCATTCGCGAAGAGATCCTCGCGTTCGCAAAGTAGAATATCTCTCTTACGCAAGTGTAACTTTGGTGGCCCATATCTCACAATCTAAACAAATTTTAAGATGATCCAAAACCAAAATTTGTAGCCCTTTGTTTCTATGTTTCGGAAAAGTAAACCATTTAGCATTTGTATTTTTGTACAAAACGTTATGGCTGATACACTACAGGCTGTCCGGGAAGATAAAGAAGAAAATTTTGTTGCACAGAGCTGACTTTGGCAGCTCATATCTCCAAATCTATAAGGAATTGTGAGATAACCAAAACACGAGGGTTGTAGATCTTGGTGTCTAATTTTCAGAATACTAAACCAATTGTCATTTTGAGGTTTGTAAGAAAATTTATGGCAAATATACTAGAGGTTGTCTAAGAAGAGTTTGGAAATGGCTTTTGAGAGTTTTGTTCATCACGAACGCGATGGGTGGCCCACGAACGCAAAAAAGGAACACCTGGGCATAATTTAAATTTCAAAAATGAGGGTTTTGAGTTCATATCACAAAACATTTATTGGGAGCTCGGTAGAACGCGATTTTTGAGAGAATCTTGCGTGGGTGTTTAAGATAAGTGATTTTTACCTAGTTTTGGTTAATTCCCATGATTATGTCTTTAATTTCAACATCAAATTAGTGATTAAGAGTGGAAAATTGGAGAAGATTTGAGAAATATTCTTAGGCAAATTTTGGGATTTTGATCGAGATTTTGGTATCATATTTGAGAAAATATGGTATGGTTAGAATCGTGAGTGAATGAGTGTTCGTAATTTGTGATTTTTATCCCATTTCGAGACGTGTTCCCTGGGAGACGTTTTTGGGCGTTTATCCTATTTTATTGTCTTAGCTTCAAATTCATTAGCTAAACTAGGTTTAGTTATGTTTGTGTTATGTAAATGATTTGATTAGATTTGGGCCCTTCAGAGTTGGATACTCGTGGGAAGAGCGTGGTTTCAGATTGATTTGAGCTTGGTTCGAGGTAAGTATCTTGCGTAACCTTTTGTGGTGGAACTACCCCTTAGGATTGAATCTTCTATGTTGATTGTAGTCCGTGTACATGAGGTGACGAGTTCTTGCTCGGACTTATTTGTGGAAGGTTGTCATTTTAGGGTTTGTAAGTCCTTATATTCACTGTGTATGCAGTTTTTATTGTTATGTGTATATGGCTAAAAATCAGAGAGTACGATATTATGGTCAATATGGTATTTAATAGCTCGCCTTCAGAAGGCTCGAGGCACACCTCAAAGATCTACCCCAAGGGTTCCCTATGCTCGAGCTCGGGGCAGTGCAAATCGGTGGTTGTCATGGTCAAGCGGGAAACTCCCGAAAGGCACGTGGTTAGAGTTGACCAGGTCTGCAAGAATAGTACAAGTCCCTATAGTGACATTAAATAGTTGTACCAGCTGCATATCTTTGTAATAAATGTTTATGTACTATGTTGGGATTACCCACTCTTATAGAAAGGGGACCCTTGTCATTTCTTGCACATGTTATTCAATACAAGGAACAAGAACATTCTCTGCCCTCTAACATACTCTATTGTCTCTGTGTTGCTTTATTACTTACATTTATTGTGTGTCATTGATTGTTCTTCATTTATTACTCATCATTGATCATAAAGAGCCCTCTTTAAGGCCCTCTGGATTGTAAGTTCTCCATCGATCGCCCTAGTCAAGCACCTTAGCTCGACCTCAAGGCCCAACTTAGGCCACCTCGAGAACCCGATCTCGCCTCTGCTCGGGTTTGCTTAGCCCACTGCCCTTAAGCTCTATCTCATTTTCCCTACTCACGCTTAGCATATATTGCTTAACAACTAGTATTAAATAAATCACGTGTTTTTAGAACAACAAAATTTAATTTAATTATGATTACCATTTTCAAGGTAAACAGTTTGGCGTCCACCGTGGGGCTAAAAATAATAGTGATTGCTTTAGTGCTGGTTTACTGAAAAAAGCAAGTTATTCTTCGCACTTTTTCTTGTCCAAGAATCTTTGATTTCAGGTAAAAATGTCTAACTCAGTAAATGCACATAAAAACAATGGCTCTGAGGACCATGGAGAGAATGGTGTAGTTGTTTCAGGCGCCGGTGTAGCACTGCGAAACCCTGAGGATGCACCAGAGCCAATCCCCGTGGACATAGGCTCGCGCAACGCTCAACACGTCGATATAAACTCCCACACTACCGGGGGTATACGCCGATAAAACGAACAGGAGGCTCAGAAAACACCTGCTCGGGAGGAAAGAAAGGTTAGCCTTCACATCATTTTTGAAATGTTGCAGGTACAACAGTTGACGATTGCTCAGCTGCAAAGCCATCAAAAAACTCCAAGTACAGCAGCGCCAGAAATGGCTCCTTGAGTCAAACAGGCACTAGAGATATCGAGCAACAACGAGTCAGCATCCGACCCCTCTATTATGTAGATGCTTGAGGACCTCACGAAAAGGATTGAAGTAGGAAAAAAGAAGATAGAAGCTAACGACAAGAAAGAGAAGACCTGCAACTTAAGGGTCGACCAGATCCCAGGCGCACCCCCAATTCTGAATGGTGTAGATTCAAAGAATTCGTGCAAAGGTCGTTCCCATAAAGTGCGGCTCCGAAGCCCATCCCGAAGAAATTCAGAATGCCGGATCTCCCGAAGTACAACGGGACTTCGTATTCCAACGAGCAGATCACTGCTAACACTTGTATCGTAAAGGAAATGACTTGAAGGAGGATGAGATCGAATACATCCTATTGAAAAAATTCGGGGAAACATTATCGAAGAGGGCCATGATGTGGTATCACAACCTAACCCCGAATTCAATAGATTCATTTGCCATGCTGGCAGATTCTTTTACAAAGGCACATGTCGGTGCCAACAAGGTTGCTATAAGGAAATCCGACGTCCTCAAAATCAAATAGAAAGAAAATGAGATGCTACTGTAATTTGTATCTCACTTTCAAATGGAGCGAATGGAATTACCACCTGTCTCCGATGGATGGGCAATACAAGCCTTCACCCAAAGCTTGAATGAACAAAGTTCAATAGCTTCGAAGCATCTGAAACATAACTTGGTTAAATATCCTGCCATCACTTCGGTGGATGTCCATAACCGATACCAATCAAAGATTAGGGTCGAAGACGACCAACTAAGAGCCCCATCGGGCTCGGTACGTCCTAGCAGGCTCATGGCAAAGGAACCAAGGCCAAACAAGGAAAGGTATCAACCATACACTAAAGAACGAAGAAACGCCCCAAGGCGTAATATACCTCGAAACGACCGTAGGGAAGATCGTGGTTAGAATCCTCGAGGACTCGTAAGCAGAGCCGATTTCGACAGACACGCTGGACCGGTGGAGGCACCCCGATTATCTGAGTACAACTTTAACATTGCAGACAGCTGCGATAGGAAGTAGCCCGACTAATCAACAAAGGGCACCTCCGAGAATTCCTAAACGACTGAGCTAAAAATCAATTTCGGGAAAGAGAGACGAACAGGAAAAATGAAATAGAAGAGCCACAACATGTCATCCACATGATCATAGGAGGAATCGACATCCCACCGGAACCCATTGTCAAATGAATGAAAATATCCATCACCAGGGAAAAGCAAACTCGAGGTTACATACCCGAGGAAGCTCTCACATCCAGCGACGATGGCATCGAGACCTTGTCTCAACCTCACAACGACGCAGTGGTAATTTATTTTCTAGTGAATATGTTTCAAATTAAATGTGTGCTTGTGGATCCAGGTAGCTCGACAAACATAATCAGGTCAAGGGTGGTGGAGCCGCTCGGACTGCTCGACCACATCGTGCCCGCCTCTCGAGTCCTCAACAAATTCAACATGGCGAGCGAAACAACAAAAAGAGAGATCACCCTCCTGGTCAATGTGGCCAGCACAACCCATAATACCAAGTTTCATGTCATCGACGGAGACATGAGGTACAATGCCTTGCTCGGAAGGCCGTGGATACACTGCATGAGGGCAGTACCTTCAACCCTTCATCAAATGATGAATTTTCCAACGAAGGAGGGAATAAAAATAGTACACGGGGAGCAACATGCAGGGAGAGAGATGTTCGCGGTACACGATATAGCACCGACATCGACACCTTCAACATCGAAGGAGCCAAAGGATAAGAAAACAGCCAAGTAGCAGTCACACGCTACATCCTCGGCTGCACTCGAGTTAATGAGTAAAGGACCGTAGCGCGTCCTTGGACCAAGCAGTTGAAGCACATCGAGGCTCGAACGCCATCGTTGCTAAGGTATAACCGCCTCCCTTTTATTTAAATTTTACACTTATCTATGTGCAGGCGTCCGATTAGAAGGGTCGAAGCACCTTCCAACTTGAAGACCTTAGGTTTTAAAGCATGTGTTGCTCTTTTTTTCCCCTAGATCGGATTTTATCCCAAATGGGTTTTACCAACGAGGTTTTTAACGAGGCAACATCTATATGCTACCTAAGGAGGACTCAACAAGTATTCAAGGCTTCTCTGCAATCAACCTCGAATAATGGGGGGCATCCCCCCGGGAGATCACCTCCTTAGAGAAGTCGCAACGAGTCAAAGAGGGTCTCGATAGGAAAATGACGTATCGGGCCAAACGGTCGAACGAATTGTTCCCACATAGAATAATCAAACCCTTGACGGAAAAAACAATGTATACTTTTACCAAGTAATTAGAGGAATATCGTTTATCCCTAAAAGCGTTAGGTTTTCAAAAAGTTTGCTATTTTCACAAGAAATGGCCCAAGGGCCAGGAAGTTCCTGAACACTCGGGGACTCACACCAAAAACTCGAAGCCGTAAGACCTCAAGACCAGACACTTCGAGCTCACCAGCCCTTAATAAGGCAACACCAAGTTTACAAGGAGCGACTACAAAGCCAAAACATTCGATGTCTTGGGGACTTTCGTCGATGGTCACCCCATCGAGATATCAAAAACTCGAGTCCATAAGACCCCGAGCAGGCAACCTCGAGCCCAAAAGGCCCTCCATGTGGAAACGCCAAATTTGTAAGACCTCTGGGAATGTTAAAAAAAAATGTAAGACCTACATGAGGCATACCAAAATTGTAAGACCTCAAGTAAGGCATGTCCAAATTATAAGACCTTACAATGTGAGACCTCCAAGTGGAAATACTAAAACTGTAAGACCTCAAGTAAGGCATGTCCAAATTATAAGACCTTACAAAATACATAATCCCGATTTTAAAGCCAAGGCTATATATTTGAACTTGTAAGACCCCATAAAGGCATACCCTCGATATAGACGCCGAGGCTACCTCACTTGGGGTCTAAGAGGCTACGTCCAAACACAATGACTATGGTCAAAAGGCTACGGCCAAACACAATGACTACGGTCAAAAGGTTACGGCCAAACATGATGACTACGGTCAAAAGACTATTGCCAAACACACTGACTACGGTGAAAAGACTCGGGGACGCCCGACTGTCGCTATAAAATCACAAATACTTCTAAAAGACTTTGAATATACATCGAAAAGAACTGGTTAATCAGGATACCCTCGGCATAAGAAAAAGGTTTCGATAATATCAGCTCCAACAACAAAAAGGTTTCGAAATTTCATCCATGGAGAAAATCCTCCCGAGGTGCACATTTATCATCTCGTGACGACTCACAATCCAGGTTCTTATCGAACCGTCGAAGAGTTGGACGAACATAGAAACTTCAAAAAGTCTCTAACGAGGGTAAATATAACAATACTAAAGGTCATGTCGACCCAATGTGTAAGAGCCTAAGCGCCAGCTTAAAGAGCCTCAAGGCCAATTCAAAAGCCTAAGGGTCGATGAGCTGGAGTCGAAACCCGACTCGAGGAATGAACCCTAAACGGTTAACTAAAAAGATCCTAAGGGCCAATGCATAAGAGCCTACGGGCCAGCCTAAAAATGACTAAGGGAAATTCATAAGAGCCTATGGGCCAGCCTAACAAGCCTCAGGGTTGATCTATAAACCTAAGGGTTTTTTTCACCTCGAAGTCCAATTGATCAGACTAGCTATCGACAATCGAAATTCAGAACAAAATAATTTGGAAGGTAGATACAAGAAAATTGGAAGTATCAAAGGATCTTTCATATATATATATATATATATATATATATATATATATATATATATATATATATATATATATATATATATATGTATGTATGTATTACAAATATACATTCACAGTGCTCACACAGTGAGTCTTATACAAAGCAGAAAAGGAAAGCCTAGTCTACTCTCCCCTCGGGGACTACGACTCTATCGGCCTCTTTCTCATTATCTTTCGAATCAAATACGAGGAATTTGGCATCGTATTCATTCTCCCTAGCCTACCTTATCTCTTCCGAGATGTCGAAGCCCCTAGCGTGGATCTCCTCGAGGGTTTCCTTCCGGATTTGCATCGGGCATATTCATTGCTTCTGCTCTCCCTATTAGAAGCTCTCTTAACTCAGCTCAAGCATTGGCAGCTTCTTTCAAATAGATGGCCACTTTCTTATCGGCCTTAGCTCGAATCTCTTCAGCTTCAGCCCAGCCGTCCACGACTTCGGCCTTCATCTTCAAGAGATCAGACTTGATCCTTACAATCTTTCTCGTCTGCACCGAGCTATTTTAACGAGCATTCTGGAGTTGCACCTCGAGGGAGGAAGCTTTGGCCAAAGCATTCCTCTTGGATGTAACATGGGAATCTATCTAAACCTTTAGCTCATTGCACTCATGATTGGCCTGGCCAACTTTGTCCCATAGGAAAAAAAATATTAATCTTCAAAGATAGGAAAAAAAATAGGCATGTCTTTATAACAAAATTTACCTGTCCCTCGAAGAAGCCTTCGTAGTTCGGGCTACGATCCATTTCGTAGAGAAGGTGTATCAACTCCTTGGCTCTTTTATCATATAGGAGCTTAAGGGATTTCTCCCCGTCCAAGGCCCTTCGCAACCGAGTCTCGCAACAAAGCAACTTGTACTTGAGCTTGTCAAAAGCCTATGAAAAAGAAGCCTCATTTAGAAAATGAATACACAGAGGTGGTGAAATCACAAAGATCATCGAAGCTTACCGAAGAATAGAACCGCTGAGCCTCCTCGAAGGCTGAACGAGAATCTCCAGGTATGGCCCCTTCGGCCCCAGTTGAACCATCCCGAGAGGGGACATAATCATCCAGGACTTCGCTCACATCTGGCGGCCCTTGACCCCGAGCATCCCTCGAAGTACCTTCAACCGGAAAAGAAATGGCGGCATAAGACTCTTTTCCCTCGAAGTAACTTCGATCGGGGAAGAAGACGGTGGCAAAAGAGGAACCGCTCTCCTGAGGCTAAAAACTCAGGTTGGACAGGCTCGACTTTATCTCCTTTACACCTCCGGGCAGACCATGCCTCGCTATGAATCTCTTCGCCCATTGAGGACTCCTTCCATTTATTATTATTCTTCGGCCCTGAGGCCAACAACCCTTCCTCCTCTCTAATAGAGCACGGTCTCATCTCAAAGAATTCACCAATGCCTGCAGTAAAGGATTTAATAAAAAGAAAAGTCTTTCCTTAAAAGAAAGAATCTTACGACACTCACCATGGTGTTTGGTATCCCATCTACCCTTCGACTGGTCTCGCCCTTTACGCTCATTGTAAGTCGAGCAAGCCGCTAGTTTCCGAGTCCAATCCGCCAGGTCGGGGACCCCGTATGGCAACCATGGGTTATTTCAGGAAGGGAAAGAAAACATTATTATGGAGTCCGCCTCCACTATGAACAAAATTATTAAAACACAAGTGTACCACTTACGTGTGAAATTCCATTTCTCAAGAAATGCCAGGGGCTCCGCCGGGATAATATTTGTGATCTGCACTCGGACAAATCGACTCCGTCCGCACTGGCAACAAGGGGCTAGGTGGATCAACGTCGGAGAGTGATCAGGTCCCGATAGTGCATGGACCGGTACAATTTGATAGGATGACTAAGGGTGAAATCGAGCCCGAATTTCTCCACGAAGAACCTTATCATCAATACTATCCTCTAGACTGATAGGTAAACGTGTGCTAGGGTAACCTGATATCTTCTACAAAAGTCAAGCATGACTCTTTCAGGAGGACCCAATTTAAAGAGGTACGTATATATGTTCAAAAACCCCTCTACATAGGCCATGATGTCCTCTTCCATGGAAGTTACTTGCAGTACCACCTCTTCTCCCCATCCACAGTCTCTCCTCACTGCCTCGATGTGTTTTTCTCCTATTGTTGGGATGAACCTCGATGCATGCTCCTAATGTCCCCGAACATTGGGAGGTCTCTCTAACGTGAAGTCCCTCCTCGAGAAAAAGCAGTCCGAGGTGCATTCACCAAACGCTGGCGGTGTACCACCAACCGGGAAAGAAGTAGAGGAAGAACTCTCCTCCTGCTGGTGAACAGATTAAGGCATGACATCAATAGCTATGGTAAAAGAAGAAAAAGAAGATAAAGCTCAAAGAAAGAACCTCAAACTAAAAGGGTAGCACAATTGGCGAGAGAGAAACTCTGTAAATAAGACAGTTGCTCAAAGTAGCAAAGTCTTCAAATGAAGAAAACAAATACATATATAGAGAAAGCGACGACTGTTTGCCTACTTTGAAGGCCAATTAATTCTGACCATGCCATTACAAATTTTGGGGAAATGTACCGGTAGGTCCACCTCAGTCACTTCACAGTCATGTCATATGAATGATGCTCTCTTGCAGCGTTCAAGAGATCAAGGTTCTCATATCAATCTAGCCTCGAGATGGTGCCCAATCTCAAGGATATCTGTTACAATAATTATGAGCTCTAAGAAACTTTCGATATCAATCTAACCTCGAGATGGTGCCCGATCTCGAGGATCTCTATTACTATAATTATGAGCTCTAAAGAGCTTTCGATATCAATCTAACCTCGAGATGGTGCCCGATCTCGAGGATCTCTGTTGCTATAATTTTTGGCTCTAAGGAGCTACCAATATCTATCAAACCTCGAGATGGCGCCAGATCTCGAGGATCCTTATTGTCCCAAGTATGGGCCGTAAAGAGCCGACTTCAAAATTCAAAAGATTAGCTTTGCATAAGCGCTCAAAAATAAAAGTCTTGAAACAAGAACATTTCTTGGCACTCCCAAAAATATATTTAGAAAGGTATCATTACACAGCACCTCTGAGGAGCCGATGCACAAAAAGAAAGAAAAGGGAAAGCAAAAATAGTAGGCAAGTCTACTTCTCGCCCTCACTACTATCTGAATCCCTACTGGAGTTGCTACCTGAACGCTCGTCAAAAGAAGTTAAAAGTGTCGATTCTTCTTCTAAGGTCCTGATCTTCTCAATCTCAGTAGAGAGATCGGCACCTTTGGCACTTGCTTTTTTGAGGTCCTTCCTCCTAGCTTGTCAATGAGCATGGGCAATGTCCCGAGCAAGTTTCAGCTCGGCCTCCTCGGATATCTCCCTCGCCAGATCATTAGCGGCAATGGAATAACTTTTGTATGAGGCTACATACTCATCGGCCTCAGAATTGGCCGCAGATAATGAAGTGGCCTCCTCCTGGGCACTACGAAGAAAATCTCGGGTCGAGCTCAACTCTCCTCGCAAACGATCCCTCTCCAAGGCCACGATTTCATTTTGCCTCTTCAGCTTGAGGATCTCCATATCCCTGGCTGCGACCTCTTCCTAAAGTTGCCCCACCAGGGCATTCTTTTGCTCGATCTTCAAAGATGAATCAAGTTAGTGAGCACCAACTTATGAGAATAAGAAAATGAACTCATGACTGCCATATTACCTACTTGGTGAAGCTGGTTTGCTCGTGATGCACTCCCTCTAGACTGGTCCGAAGCTCATTCAACTCCTCTTCCTTTCGGGCAAAGGAGGCCTTCCATTCATTCAGCTCCGGTGTGAGCTTCTCGAGCTCCTCCTCGCGGAAAGTCAATTTGTCTTAAAGATTGGAGAAGGCCTTATCATATAGCCTCTTAACCTACGGAAAAATAGGGACGTTAGAAAAGAGAGGGTAAAAATCTAAAGCACAAATGGTATGTCGAGAATATCACCTACTTCTGAAGCCTCTCGACCTCCTCAAGGGCGGAAGGGGCATCACGGTATCCTCCTCGAGGCCGACGAAGTAATCTCTAAATGTATCGTCCTCTCCCTAAGAGACCCCCACATCAGCAGCATCCTTGTTCTATGCATCCCTTATTTCCCCTAGGGAAAATTAGGGACCCAAGTCAAAGTCGCCCACGACATCGATCTCTATCAGAGTTTCTGCTTGGCCTCGAAATATTTCAGATTCAAGCCCTCCGGACTTGCCAGCTGAGGGTTCGCCGGCACGAGCTGTACCATGTCCAATTTGAGACTCGGGGACTACACCTGAACCTTCCTTGATGACCTCCTCTGCTCGAGTTTGGTCAACATCGTCCACCTCCGACTCGGAGGCCCCCTGCCAAATAGTTTACAGAGAATCAATGATCTGTCTTACCCTTTGTACCAAAGGGCGTTCATCATCATCATCATCTTTGTCTGTGATACGATGACTCGTCGTAAGAGTCGAAGTTAAGACCGTAGCATCGGTCTTATGCTTGCAGACCTTGGGCTTCTTTGATTTTGGAGACTCAGCCGATGTCTCCTTCTTCCTCTTCTTACCCTTTTCAGATTTCGAAGTTCTTTCTTCATGAGGAGGAGGCGGTCTCATCGACACGCCTTCCTCGAGTCCTGTACAAGCACAATGTATTAATCTTAGCGCCACAAATAACACTTATATGAAATATGGAAACGGCTACGAGAAGGGCTTACAGTGGTTCTTGGCCTGGCACCGCGTCTTGGCCAAATCACGCCAAGCACGCTTGGCATATGAATAAATGGAGTCTGAACGTTTGATCCATCCTGGGAGGTCCCGGACCACACATGGGAACCAAATAGTGGCAGCTTGATAGAAAAAAAATCAGTTCTGAAGAAGAAAAATGAGTAATTAAATGTGTCCGAGGTAGTGATACTTACTCCTCATGTTCCATTCATACTGGAATGGCATCCTATGAGCAGGAATGATTTCTGAGGTCCTTACTCTGGAAAACTGACTCATCCATCCCTGGTCTTTGTCTTTATCGATTCTCGGAAAGAACGTCTTCGCAGACAGATGTTGTAGCTTAATTAAACCACCTTGGAAGAGACGGGGGCTATACAACCTTATCTAATGGTCGAGGGTGAAGGTCATTCCCTCGACCCGGTTGGAGAAATATCGGAGCATATATACAATCCTCCAGAAGGAAGGATATATCTAACCAAGTGTCACCCGGTACTGGTGGAAAAAGTTAAGAATCACCGGGTCTATCGATGGGGAAGAAGATTCTACGGGACCTAGAGTTAAAGGGTATGTGTATACGCTTAGGAAGCCCGCTTTTTGTGTCACCATGCTTTCCTCAGCTTTGGGGATTGCTCAATAATCGTATCGAAGTGACCAAGGATGCATTGCTCAATACTCGGTGATGTTTTTGTTTTGCCTTTGGACGGGCATGGTGTAGAGGTGGTGCCCTCTTTCAGAGGTACCGTTTCAGATGTTTTTTCCATAATTATAATGAAGTTTCTAAGAAAGTGTATGAAAAATCCAACACGGAGAGAAGATGAATGCAAAAGATAATAAAATTGGCTCTAAAAACTTGAAGACGTTGTAAAAGTATGAATGACAAACAAATGAGGTATTTATAGAAGCCATTTGGGCAAGGTTTGAGAAGCTGAAAAGTCAAACCAAAATTGTTCGTGGACTTCTCGATAATCGTGCTGATAGCAACATTCTACGCAGCCTTCGAGTCATGTCATTTAATGCTCTAATGGGGCTGACGTCATGGTGGTAGTATCGAAGAAGCGAGTATTTAAGATCATTTTTTTATTATCTTACGCTAAGAAACGCGGGGACTATCTATATACGACTAAAAATAGGAGAGCCCGATTTTAGGGTCACTATGGTATTTTATAGCTCGCCTTCAAAAGGATCGAGGCACAACTCAATGTTCCACCCCGAGGGTTCCCTATGCTCGACCTCGGGGCAGTGCAAATCGGTGGTTGTCATGGACAAGCGGGAAACTCTTGAAAGGCACGTGGTTAGAGTTGACCAGGTCTGAATGAATAGTACAAGTTCGTACCGTGACATTAAATAGTTGTACCAGCTGCAGATCTTTGTAATAAATGTTTATGTACTATGTTGGGATCCCCCCCTGCCCCTCTTTTATATAAAGGGGACCCTTGTCATTTCTTACACATGATATTCAATACAAGGAACAAAAACAGTTTATGCTCTCTAACATACTTTATTGTCTCTGTATACTGTTCTTCATTTATTACTCATCATTGATCATAAAGAGCCCTCTTCGAGGCCCTCAGGACTGTTAGTTCTCCATTGATCGCCTTATTCAAGCACCTTAGCTCGACCTCGAGGCCCGACTTAGGCCACCTCGAGACCCTGATCTCGCCACCGCTCAGTTTGCTTAGCCCACTGCCCTTAAGCTCTATCTCGTTTTCCTTACTAACACTTAGCATCTATTGATTAACGACTAGTATTAAAATAAATAACATATTTTTAGAACCACAAAATCAAATTAAATTTTGATTACCATTTTCAAGGGAAACATTATGATTGAGTTCCCAATTACTAGTTTCGTCTCTACCTGCTTGAATTAGAAGTTACTTGTTTTTGGATTCACTCTATTGCCTGTTTGACTCCTAATTCACATAACTAAAGGTTTTATCCCTTTTACTGTCATGATATGTCTTCATAACTGCTTATCTCTATTTGCAATTATCATCATCTCATCCTATAACTGTTTGGTCCCACTGGAGGTTATGGTTATTTTCCAACGTCTTGTCCTTAAGGGAAATTGTTGAATATCCTTGTAACAGCCCAACCTTAAAAGAAGTTTAGATATCCTATACCTTAGTTGACTTGCCCTTACATAGAGTTATCAGATTCATGTTAGTCTCTTGTTGTTGAACAGTGCAATTGGGTACGATTGTTACATGTTATTTTCCTCCCTTTTGAGTTGTTCTTACTATGCCTAGTTTTTCTTTATTGTGCTTATTTCTTGTGAACTAGCCTCGACTTTTCTTGTGATCGAAATTTATTGAGTTGATGTATTTATCGTACCTTCCATTATTGTTATTGTTGTTATTGTACTTGTCGTGATGCACAAGGTTTCTAATGTGCGGTTGTTAATATGGGGATTTGCACGAGGTTTCTGTCCTACTGTGATTATTATTGATATTGCACATGCGGTGTGATAAGGCGGAATATGTACACGTGGGTTGCGCATATGGTGACACAAGGTGGTAACATGATTATGCGCATGTGGCAAGACACGACGGGCATTTACTTTACTACTGCACACGTGGCGAGACAAGGTGGGTTTGTCAGGGAATGTTTGTGATACTTGTGTTGGCCTGGGAACATTCTTTGTTGTTGATATTGTGTAATGGCACACTCACTGTCTAAGCTTATTCTTGTGGAAATTGTGAGAAAACTTTTGTACATTTTGCCCTTTTCTTTTCTTTATGCTTACTGGCCGTTGAATTATGGTAGGACACTTGCACGAGCATACACGTAGTTAAGCATTATTGTCGGATTAAGGGTTTCCTTGTTATTGTTGAGTGTAGATACCCTGTTGTACTTTCTTTATATGTGGGAATGATTCCAATTGGCACGTGAGTCGTCCATGCAGTTATTAGCTGAAATGAGGGCACAAGATGCAAATGTTAGGGGTCAGATAGTGGGACCCGTGAGTTATGATTTGTCCAAGGTTTGGTACCTCGTGGAGATGACTAAGAACTTGATGTGAAGTAGTAGAAATTGCTGAGTTATTACTTGTCTTTGTTGTGTGGTTGTATTGGGATTTGATTTGTGTTCCATTTACGCTTCGTCTGAATTTTTTATGGATTTTCCACTAATACATGTTATTCCTTTCCTTAATGAATTTTTACTGGGTTGTTAGCCATATTGTGTAGTCTTTATGTAGATGTCATATTTTGTCGCCCTATACTTTACTTGTCAATTATTAGACCGGTGGGTGTCTGGACTAGTCCTCGTCACTACTTCTTTGAGGTTAGTCTTGATACTTACTAGGCACAACTCTGTTGTGCTCATACTAAATTTCTGCATATTTGTTTTGCAGATCCCAGGTTTTTGCGTAGCCGGTCAATCAATAGTTATCAGCGCAAATGCTGTTGTGGAGACTCAAGGTAAAACCGCTACAGCGTTCACGGGTTTCGGAGTCACCTTCATATTTTGTTCTTACACTGTTTTTACTTATTTCTAAATAGTTGTATCTAGAAGTTGTAGCAAATTCTGTAGAGCTTATGACTTGCACTACTAGTTTTGGGAAATTGTAAAAAGTATGTAAAGGTTTCCAGATCGAAACTATTGTATTTTCTTGTTGAAATCATTCGAGGGAGGAGGGGATTACAATTTTAGTACCTTCTAGTCTATTTTGCATGATAAGTTTTTGACAAAATCCCTAAGAGAGTTACATCATGGGAATCCTTCTAATTATTAACAAATGTTTACTATTATTTACCTCGAAAATGGTGCTAACAATTATATTTGATTTGTGGTTCTAAAAATATGTGATTTATCTCAATACTAGTAGATAATCAAGAAATATTCAGTGTAAGTAAGAAAAATGTGATAACTGAGCCAATTTTGCCAAAGGAACGGGGGCCTCGAGCTCAATAGTCTCGGGGTCTCGAGGTCAGCTTAGTAGCAATAAAATATGAACAATAAATGAAGAATAAAGTTGAGGAAAGATCGAAGAGCACGTTAAACAGCGGAGTAGATTGTTCTATTGCAGTGAATGATGTCCTTTACAAAATGATTGGGGTCCCCTTTATAACAAAGAATACTATTGGTACAGTTGTATAACGGTTTAGTACGGATTCATACTATCTCTTACAAATCTTATCTGTCTTAACCACGTGTCCCTAGGAAATTCCCGCTTTTTCTTGACTGTCATAAATTTTGCACTTCCTCGAGGTAGGCCATATCGGGCCTTCGATGCACTCTCTCGACGTATGCATTCTAAGATCGGGCTTGATCCTTACTTCGAGCCTTCCGAGCTCGGGCTCGGCATAGAAAAAGCTTAGAAAACGGACTCCCCTAATTTTGGCCGTATACAGATAGTCCCCGCATTTGTTAGAATGGAAAGATAAGAAAAGAACTTGAATTCCCGAGGTCCTATACGATGATATCATTTTATTGAGGTAGACGTTGAAATGACTGAAGCGTCACTCCGGTTCTCTTCCCCAAAATCATTGAGTGCACGTTAGAGCTGGTCGGCCATAAGTATAAATGAACAGTCGGCGCCTTTCTCTATATATACCCGCTTTCGTTCCTTATTAGGAACTTTACCATTTGCAACATCTACTCTCCTCAATAAACTTCACTTCCTCCATTAGCCCTTCCAAAGTATTAACTTAGAACCTCGCCGGCATATTTACTTCTTTCTCTCTTTCTAAAGAAGCTATGGCCAAAACTTCCAAATTCATTTTTAAAACCTCGACATCTGCTTCCCGTCCGGCCGGTGGTAAACCGCCGACGCTCAATAAGATTGTGCCAAGAAATTTTTCTTTGAAGAAAGAATTTACAATAGATAATCCTCTCGATGTTCCTGGGCGCCGAGAATATGCATCGAGGTATATAAGATCCATCGAGGAAGGACACCTCCAAGCTGTAAGGAGAGAATGTAAATGGAGGAAGGAGGTCGTTCAGCAAATACCTTCTCGAGAGGAGGATATTACAACCCATGTAGAGGGGTTCTTGAGCGTATATACATACCCCTTTACACTTGTTCCCCTAGACCCACTCGTGCTCAACTTTTGCCAAAAGTATCAAGTTACACTAGGCCAGATTTATTCGTCCTTCTAGCGTATCATATTGATTATGAGGTTCTTCGCCGGAATGGCCGAGGTCGAGTTCACCCTCAGCCACCTCATCTGATTGTATCGGCCTCGACATTTCTGAGGTTTAATCAAACTCCAACGCGGATCCACAAAGTCCTTCTTCGCCAGTAACGATGAAGTCAGAGATCGAGGTTGGATGAGTCGGTTCAGCCGAGTGAGGACCATCGATATTATTCCCAAGGAGTTTCAATCGTTCCCCGAGAACTTTGAACGTGAGTAAAATACCTTTCTCTATTTCTTTTTCATAATTTTCGCTGAACTTCGCATAATTGTTCATTTTTCACTTCCACAGCAGTTCTGTGGATCCCTAATGGGGCCCTCGATCTCACGGACTGGGTTCACAAACTGGATGCCACTTCGTCTTACGACTAATGCAAGTGGAAGGATTTGTCGAAGGAAAGTGGGAAGCGAAACACCACGGTACGTGTTATAACATTACTTTCCCTAAAAAATATCTTTCTTCATGTGGCCTAATTCCACTATCGCATGTATTGGTGAATTTTTCGAGTTAAGACCACCCCCTTTTTGGGAGGAAGAAGGATCCTCGACTCTAGAGACCAAAAAGGATAACAACAGAAAAAGGTCCTCGAGGAACGAGGGCACCCAAAATGAAGCAAAGCCAGATTGGGGACGCAAGAAGAATGTTTCCATCGAGGATTTTGACTTCATCTACTGGTCAATGGGCAACGATGACGACGAGTTGGAGGGTTTGGTGTTGATAAATCAAAATACAAAGCCTTCTGAGGCTATTAAACTTGCTGGAACCGAGACCCCTTCCCTCGTAACAATAACATCACAAGGAATAGGGGATGTGGGACCCGTGTCACCTGAGGTAGTGATTGTTTCCCACACTTCGGGAAGCACTACAGAGGGGGCGAGCTTCAAAGCTCCTCTGCCCAAACAGAGATCCTCGGGTGATCTCCCTGAGGTCGTGGCAGCAGGTCACTCCCCATCTTTTGTGACTTTCTCTGAAGATACCATTAGGGATGCTCAGGACCTGAAGACGCCTAATTTAGGTAGAGTCCCCGGTGAAGATTACCCCTTCTAGGGTTGTTTTACTAGGATCGATAAGGACGAACCAACGGATGCAAACTCAACCTTCGAGGAGGCTCAACGATTTTGCTCAATTATAATGTTTTAATAACACTATAATTTTTTAAACTTCATGATTTCTTATTTTGTCTAATCGAACTTTCCTTTCTGCAGGCCTTCGACAAATTTAAGACTGGGTTATGTCGCTGTGACCCTCAAATTTCTTTGTGAAAAGAAGGAAAAATAATTTAGGCATCTTAGATCAGAGTTGACCAAAGCTCGGGAATACGAGGAGGAGCTAGAGAAGCAGGTAACCTTAGTTCTGAAAAAAAATATGGACTCCCTCTCCAATATTCGAAGGCTAACACTTCGATGTCTGAGTTGCAGCGTAAGGTAGAGATGCTGGAACGCCTTCGGGGTGAGGTCAACCAGGTCAAATCTGAGTGTAGTAAATGGAAGGCACAAATGGATATCCTCGTTGCGGCCAAAAAAGATGCATTGGCAAAGGTATCCACCCTTGAAATTAAAATTCAGAATGCTCAAGAGAAAAATTCGGTTCAGGCGGTTAGGATAGCCGAGCTCGAGGCTGGTCTCACGAAAGCCAAGTTCGAAGCTGAAGAAGCCCGTACTGAAGCTAAAGAAATACAAGTCGGGGCCGATAAGACGGTGGCTATCTATTTAAAGGATGCCACTGATGCTTAGATGGAATTGAGAGGGGCCTCCAACTGAGAGAGAAGAAGCAATGATTACTTCCGCTACCGATCCCGGAGGGAAACCCTCGAGGAGATCCATGCTAAGGGCTTTGAGCTATGCGAGGAGATAGAGCAAGCTAAGGCTGACAAAGCCGATGCCAATTTCATCCTTTCCTCCGACAATGAGGATGATGTTGAAGATGGTAAAGATGAGGCTTCCAAAGAGGATGATAGCCCTGAGGGTGTTGATAGATAAAAAGTGCCCGAGGGATAAAAGACTCCAGAAAATAAGATTGCCGAATGTCAAGCTTCCGAGGGTGTCGTAGTCCCCATGGGTGCTTTCTCCGAGAAGGTGACCCCAACAATAGATTAAGACTCCTTTAATTTATTTATAAGGGCTCCATATTGGAGTTCTGTAAACATGTTTTTGTACCCTCATCATAAATACAAAAAATCTTTTGTTTCATCTTTGTGTTAATTTCCATTTTGCCTTTACCTTTGAGATTTGATGTTGTTGACAATTAGTCTGATGTATTGGACTTAGAATATAAAACCCTTAGATTTTTGTTCTTTTGTCGATGGGATGCATTTTTTAAGGTCTTATAAGTTTGTGTATGCCTCATTGAGGTCTTATAAGTTTGAGTTTGCCTCGTTGAGGTCTTAGGAGTACGAGTTTGCCTTATTAAGGTCTTAGAAATTTGAATTTTCGATGACTCGATATGTTGACTATCGAAGACTATCCCTGAGTATTCAAGTATATTTGGCCCTCGAGCCGTTAAATGTGAAAATAGTAGACTTCTTGGAGGCACAAAGTGTTTTCATATAACAAGAATGCTTCTTCGAGTGATTGATACATATGTACATGTTTTTTCCATCGGGGGCTCGACTATCCTACGTGGACACGATTCGTTTGACCGTTTGGGCCATTACAACATTCTCATGTCGAGGACCTATTTGGCATAACTTGTTTTTTTAGTAAAGGTAACCTCCGAGGGTGATGCCCCCCAGTAGTCGAGGTTGATAGAAAAGAAGTCATGAATACTTGTTGAGTTTTCCTTAGGTAGCATACAAGTCTTTCCTCGTTAAAAACCTTACCGGTAAAACCCATTTGGGATAAAACCGATCTAAGGGAAAAGAGTGCAGCGCATGCTTTAAAACCCAAAATCTCCGAGTTAAAGGGTGCTTCGATATCTCCAATTGAACACCTGTAAGGAGTTAGTATAAAATATAAATTAAAAAAGGGAAAAAGTCATACCTCAGGAATAATAACGTTTGAGCAAGGATATGTTCCAATTGTTTGGTATTTTCTCCCCTTCCATGGTGCCGAGTTTATAGGATCGTTTGCCCACGAGTCCGAGGACACGGTACTATCCCTCCCAGATAGGGCCTAGTTTCCCTACTATTGTAGTACCTTCCGATCCTTTGTTTTTAGCGGCCATTCGAACCAGTGCGGCCTCACGTTTTTCATCTAGTTGCTCGAGAGAGGTGTTCATGGCCTTCTTGTTTGAGTCCTCGGTGGCATGCTGAAATCTGACGCTTGGTTCCCCGACCTCGACCGGTATCAATGCCTCAGACCCATATACCAATGAAAATGGGGTCTCTCCCGTGCTTGACTTTGACGTCACTCAATATGTCCATAGTACCTCGGGCAATACTTCTCTCCATTCCCCCTTCGCATCATCCAACCTCTTCTTCAAGTTTTAGATGGTGGTTTTGTTTGTAGACTCGGCTTGACCATTTGCACTAGGGTGGTAAGGCATTGATAGAATCCTTTTGATTTTAGGATCCTCGAGGAGTTTTTTCACCTTGTTGCCGATGAATTGCTTCCCCTTATCACATGTAATCTCGGAGGGAATCCCGAATCGGCATATGATGTGGTCCCATATGAAGTCTGTGACTTCTTTTTCTCTTATCTTCTCGAAGTCCTACGCTTTTACCCATTTTGAGAAGTAGTCAGTCATAAATAAGATAAATATAGCTTTACCTGGCGCTGTTGGAAGAGGGCCGACAATGTCCATCCCTCATTTCATGAATGGCCACGGGGATAGGACCGAGTGTAGTTGTTCACCGGGTTGATGGATTATTGGTGAAAATCTTTGGCAATTGAAACATCTTCGAACAAACTCCTTGGTGTCTTTTTCCATTCTATCCAAGTAGTACCCCGTTCTGATTACCTTTCGAACCAAGGAGTCGGCGCCGGAGTGGTTTCCACAAGTGCCTTTGTGGATTTCTCGTAGCACATAATCAATGTCTCCCGATCACAAGCATATTGCTAGTTGTCCGTGTCGCGCCCCCTTTTTCCTTCTCCTTTCGGATTAGTTAGGGTTTATGACATAATTGGGACAACTCGTTTTATTTTAGGAAAAGGGATATAAGGAATTTTAAGAGTCGCCACCTAACGAATTATGGTGCGTTAGGGAACCTACTACGGGTTATTTGTAACACTACTTATATAACCAGATATTAGGTAAGGGCTTAAAGTTACTTCAAGGGGAATGTGTTAGGAACCCCTCAAAGTCCACAATGGTGGTTTCCGGCCAAACTTACTTTGTGAATTAATCAAGTATCAAATAAACAGTCTAAGCACACATATGTAAATGAATAGGATTTTAACAGATTGGCAATCTAAGCACATATATGTAAATGGGGATAAAAGGGGGTCCTAGGTTGTTTATCCTATAGGATCATATCCATGCAATTCCCAGTAATCACACCTCATTGAGGGGTTACACGTTGCATTAGCTCACATGTCATCATATCCTTTTCTACACGTTATCTCACCCCTTATTCAGCGAGTTTTATTTAATGAACTCTAAGTGTGTTGTTACCAGTCCCTTCTTTGTGGCCCCGGAGGAGTTTCGGACCTCTAAATCTGGGCAGTTCTAAACAATCCCTATGTTATTTTAAAAGGGAAAAATCTAGGCGACAAACAGATAACAATTAGGCCCAGCATATAGGGAAAATAAGTAGTCACGAGGCTCATGTTTACCTCCACATGTATGTAGCAAATAAACAGCATAGCAAACACAGATTCAAGTAATTAACTTATAAAAGAATCCTAAGAAAGGGTGTCTAGAGGATCATTAATACAGAGAATATGCAACACTATTTCACCAACTCAATTGCGGGGTCCTAATCAGTTTGCCTACTGAATTTTTTTAAACCTGTAAGACATTAAGTAGTAAACAATCAAAACTCAGTTTACAGTTTTTAAATAGAGATTAATTACCTAAGGCTTGCCTAGGCGTGGGACTGTATGCAATCACAGTTACAACAATTGTTAAACAGTTTAGAAACGGTTTTAACCTACAAACATGTTGTTCTAGGTGATACATACCTAAAAGGATGATTTGTACCGGTTTATGTTCATAAACATGAAATCTATATGTGAGACTTTTTTTATGCCTTTTCAGGGTCAGCTACTTATTTTAATCGAACTAGGCGTATTCAAATGAATGCGAATAGAATTCCTAGATCATGATATCTAAATGCATATAGGGATGACAATTTTATTAAGACATGGTTATTAGCATAGTAGTTGGATTGCTAAGTGAAAGCACTTGTGCCAAATTAAAGCATGGAATACTAATGTAAAGTATGTTGAAGCAATAAATGTTGAATCATAAGAACAGGATATCAAATGCAGGTATACAAATGAACACATCAGTCCTAACACATGGCTTCTAATGCAGAGTCGCAGAATATAAAGCCTATAGCATGTTTTCTACCTAGTGTTACCAACCAAATCATACAGCTACCCTCCCATTTTTCACTAGACACCCCAATATCTGTTTGCAATTAATTATTACAGACCAATGACTGAATGAATTACATAAATGAAAAAAGAATTAACTATAGGGAGCCTGAAGTAGGCCCAAAGCACACCTAATAATGCCAGGCCTTCAATAGTCTCAAATGTCAAGGATTTCATAGGCAAATTCATGTCCAGGTGTGTCAAAGTTCCCTAAAGGCCTCAAGGATCCCGGGCAGTGCTCACACCTAGACTTTTCATAACAGGGATTGAGTAAGTGCAATGTGGATTGGCCAGCCCCGGTTTTCCAGAGTTCATAGGGATCTCAAGAGGATCACAAGGGAGTACACACACTAGAGGGGAAGAACCTAGGGACTTAAGAGTAAAGTGAGAGTGTTTGACAAAGTTTTGAAAAGTTTGACAAGGAAAACAGTGCTGAAATGATTCCATAAGTAAAGAGATTTTTCTGGAAAATAGGATTGATTTAGTAGTAAAGCAGTTGTTTGAAAACAATGTGAACACTTATAGAAAATCAACAAATAATATAATTGGCTATAGAACAAATAGGTTTAGCATCACTTAACAACAAAATTTTCACACAGGGGTAGTGGGAATTGGGGATATATAGAACATATTAATGGGTAGTGGAGCATATAAACAATAGGGTGCACAAAAGGAACTTTATAAGGTTACAGCTTGGTTATAAAATAGTTGGTAGAGACATAGGACAAGGATAATAAACAACCATATAAAATACATATTAACACTGGTCCAATTAGAGCACTTAGCCAGAGTTATTTTGTAACACTAGACAAGTTAGCAAAGCAGATTGAGCAAGAACATAAGTGAACAGATTAGGCAAACAACACAAGTATTCACATTGCTATCATGTTGAACAACAAATTGAAAAATGCTAGATACATCACTAGGTAGATTATTAGACATACTAATAACAGGTTGGCCAGAACAACATTCAACCATGCTTAGGTGAAACAGTAGTTAACTATGTAATTTACGTATGCTAGTTACATATTGACAAGAAGAAGGATTTGAAATCATAACTAGTGAACTAAAACATTAATGAAACACATAGAGTTTCAGATTTTGAAATTTAATAAGGACATACAAGTTAAGGAGAGAAAACATAAAGTATAGAGAAGATGTGGTGCAATAGCTAGCGTTGGCTTACAGCCGGCTAGGTTAGTGAAGATTGCAAGTAACAAAGAAGAACAAAGAGAGAGCTTTTAAGTGTAAGAGAGTTCTGAACTAATATTCGTGTGTAGAAGTTAGAATAGAGGAGAGTATATATAGCACTTGAGAATCAAACAGAATAAGGTAAAGAATCAATTTTGTAGCAATTACGGAAATTTACCGAATCAGTCATACATAAAATCAGCAAAGTCTTCCTTAATCAAGGGGTAATCAATCAACGGTAAAGAGTAGGACAAATAATTAAGGAATGAAATCAATTAAACTTAGGTAAGGAGTAAGTAATTAGGGGTAAATAAATAAGAGTTTAATTAAGGAAACAATTAGTAAGAATCAGCAAGTATCACAATTAATCAAAATAAGGCAAGAAATAATTAAAAGGTGTAAATAAATAGGGAAATAATCGAGAAATTAGAACATAGGTATCAGTACAGAAAATCAGTGAATCAAAGATTCTAAACAACACTGATTTAAGGAGAAAATATAGGTTTTCCATGAATAAACAAACTGACTGAATGCAGACACATAAAATCAGTCGATAAATCGAACCAGGAACTTTAATAAAGGCACATTAGGGTAAAATCACAAGATGTTCAAATTAAACAAAAAAGAAATCATGTAAATTAAGGCACATAACAAAATCATGTAGCAAATAACACGGACAAGCGCAGAATCAAAACAAAAATGCCAAAAATTGGGGGGTTTTAAGATAAACTAGTTAGGGTTGAAGCAAACTCAACATAATCAGTCAAAAAAAACATAAGAATAGGAGATAAAACACTTAAAATCAGGAAACATTTTGAGGAAAGAAATTTTCTGGAAACCCTAGTTTAGGAAAATGAAAAACCACTCGAAAATTAGAAGATTTTCATAAAAATATCATGTGAAATAAGTTCAAACCATCAAGTTCAAAGGAAGAATTTTTTTTTTTTGAAAAAATAACACAGAGATGAAGACATAGGCTTAGAAATCCATAGGTGTAAGGCGAAATAGGAAGATCTTATTAGAAATTGAACCAGAATGGCCTGAGACAGGTAAGAAGAACCAAAGTCGTAAGTGGACTGGCCCTGGTCCCTTGAGGACCTTAGAGACGACAGTACCCAGCGTGAGAGAGACCCTTGGAGGTCTGAGGGTGGTGAGAAACCACCATGGTCGATGGCAGATAAGTGACGGCGAGGGAGAGTTAAGGTTAGGATTAGAGAGCATTTGAGAGGAAGGGAGATAAGTGACGGCGGGGGAGAGGAGGGAAATGAGGGGTTTAGAAGGGGGTAGTTTAGGTTAATTAAGGAATGTGGGGATCTGGACCGTTGATAAAAAATGATCAACGACCAGGATTTGTTAAGGTGTTGGGTCGGGCAGGTTGGGTTTTGGGCTCAAAGGATTTGGGCCCAATTATAAGGGGTCTTGGGCTGGTATTTTAGGATAAAATTTAAATTAAATAAGGCCATTTATTAAATAACCCAAATAAATTAATTAAACTAATTTGTAAAATAATTAATAATTATAAAAAATTAATTTTATGCACGGAAATGTTTTAAAAAAATTTATTTAGTATTTAAAAATACAAAGGACAAATGTTTTATAAAACTAATGCAAAAATTGTATGCATGGGCTATAATTGCAAAGTTATTGCAATTATAGCCAAAAAGTGCCAATTTGGCTATTTGTGGAATAGTTTGGACCTAAATCATAATAGTAATATTAAATCAAGACATATTTTTGAAATCATTTGTGATGCAATTTTATAATTATTTATTAAAAATAAAATACTGAGCAAATTAGTAAATATGTAAAAGAATTGTGGAAAAATACCAATTGATGCTAATGCATGATTTTTAAGACATATATGCATTTTTAAAATTATTTTGGGAAACAATTGGGTATCAACAGCTGCCCCTCTTTACCCGTAAAGGATGAAAGAGTTGTCGGGTAAAGATACGATGGCCAATTTTGACCGAGCAAAATAGTTTGAGAGATTTAGGCCGCACTCTGGCTTCTGAGCTGCCTACATATCCCTGGTTTTACAGGAATCAGGTCGTGTGTAGTTCTTGATTCATCGGCGAAATATATCGAACAAGTCATCGCACGAACGGACGCAATATCTCGGGATAGATAAAAAAAATGGTTTATGGGAGAAGCAAGGTTTTTGTTAGCTTAAGGAACTGAAGCGAAATCGCTCCTGCTGGGATTGATGTTGCTAACCAGGTCACCTACAAATAGAGAGATACTACAAGCATATACCTGCGCGGAAATTTAAACATGATGCAGATTCCCTTCGGACCATATGAAAGTCGTCTTCGAACGGTTAGGGATGACGTCCTTAGACCATGATATCCTGGGCCATGAATTGTTCAGTGAGATATTCGCAGGCAAGAAATGATGTTCTTGGGCCATGAAGATGGTGCCTCCGAACTATGACGCCGTTAAATAATGATATGCAAATTTGAGAGATCCTTAGGCCATGACATGGTGCCTTCTGGCTATGAGGATGATGTCTTTAGACTATGACGCCTTTGGACAAGTTGGCGATATTTCAGCCCATGAAATGCAATAATAGGATGTCAACAAGACAAGGCTTAGTCTTTTGAAATAGAGGGCTGAGCTTAGCCCGAAAGAGGAGCAAAGTAGATAATGTCGGAGAGAGAGCGCTTAGTCTCGATGAAAGAATGTAAATTTGAGGCAGAGCTTAGCCTCGTACACGTATGGAGACAGAGCTTAGTATCATGCAAATGAAGGCAGAGATTAGCCTTATGCAGATGGTGGCAGAGCTTAGCCTCATGCAAGATGCGGAGGTAGAGCTTAACCTCATGCAAGATGCAGGACAGGGCTTAGTACCATGCAGGATGCGGGACAAGGCTTAGGACAATGCAGATGAAGGCAATGATTAGCCTTATGAAAGTGTGGAGGTAGAGCTTAACCTCATGCAGTGAAAGGCAGCGTTTATCCTCATGCAGATATGGAGGCAGGGATTAGCCTCATGCAGGGGAAGGCGGAGATTAGCCTTATGAAGATTGTGGAGGTAGAGCTTAACCTCATGCAAGGAAAGACAGTGTTTAGCCTTATGTAAAAAAATAGAATAAATAGGAGATAGTAGCAGAATTTCTTAGCTGGTTATTAATTTCGATATTGCGCTAGTTGTGAGAGTTGTGACTTCGAAGCATGTTTATTCTTTGTTCCTGCATCAAAAGAAAAATTGTGAGTTCTGTGAATGGGGGAGGTTGGTTCATGTCCTGACCGACTTTGCTTGACTTGCTTTGCTTGGTCAGGAGATCCTGTTTAAGTCATCGGGGGTAGCGTTTGGCTAAACAGAGTTACCTTACAGGCAATCATGCATAGTTTCGTAAAGACATAGTGAAAATATATTTTAAGAAATTCAGATGAACTGATGACCGTGACAAGATCCGAGACATTTCTGCCTCTCTTGCTATGGAACTTTGAGGGTCCTCGTCAAAATTCTGCCCCAGTTAGACGGATCGGCGTCTCTAATTGTTGTACATGTTGCAATCGGCTTAACTTGCTTCAGAATTTTGAGGGTCCTCCTCAAAATTCTGCCCTAGTTCTGATTGTGGGGAGAATATGATTTTTATTATTTTGTGACAGAAGCCAAAGGGTTGCCTACGTATCCCCTCTAAAATGGGAATCAGGTCGGGCGTAGTTCGATTTACATCGTTTGAGAAAAGCATAGAGGGTTACACATAGTATCGCTTGACTGCATCTGAATTGATCATTTTTTGCCAGACTTCTCTGTCCATTTCTGTAAGTATAAGGGATCCTCCTGTCAATACTCTATGAACCATGTATAGACCCTGCCAGTTGGGAGATAATTTCCCTTTGGCCTCATCCTGATGTGGAAAGATCTTCTTCAACACCAGCTGCCCAGGTGTGAACTATCTCAACTTGACTCTTTTGTTGAAAGATCCAGACATTCTGTTCTGATAAAGTTATCCGTGACACACTCCATTCATCCTTTTCCCGTCTATGAGGGCTAACTGCTCATAACGGCTTCTTATCTATTCTGCATCGCTAAGCTCATCTTCTTGTATGATCCTCAAGGAAGGAATCTACACTTCGGCGGGAATGACAACTTCTGTACCATAAACCAATAAGTAAGGAGTTTCCCCAGTTGATGTGCGGACTTTGCTTCGGTATCCCGATAAGGCAAATCACAGCTTTTTGTGCCACTGTTTGTGGTTTTCTACCATCCTTCTTAGTATCTTCTTGATATTCTTGTTGGTGGCTTTTATAGCCCAATTCATCTGAGGTCTATAGGCTGTGGAATTCTTGTGCTTGATTTTAAAAGTCTCGTACATGGCTTTCTTTAGATCACTGTTGGTATTGGAGGTATTGTCAGTGATGATTGATTCTAGAACTCAGAATCGACAAACAATTCGGTCGCGGACAAAGTCTACCACGACTTTCTTAGTCACTGCTTCGACCCATTTGGTAAAATAATCAATAGCTACCAAGATGAACTTGTATCCATTTGAGGCGGTAGGCTCGATCGGTCCAATGACATCAATTTCCCAGGCAGCGAACGACCAAGGTGAGCTTGTTGCATTGAGCTCGTTTGGGGGTACCTTTATCATATCTCCGTGTACCTGACATTGGTAGCATTTCCGAACATACTGGATGTAGTTCGTTTCCATAGTCATCCAGAAATAACCGGCTTTGAGTATCTGTTTAGCCAAGGAAAATCCATTCATATGCGGGACGTAGCTCCTTTGCGTCGAGACACCTCAGTAATCCCAAATCAGGAGTTCTTCTATACAGGATTCCTCCGATGTGAAAGAAACTGTTGGACAACCTCCGAAGCGTGTATTTCTGGGTATGATTTGCATGCTCCGGGTACTCTCCCTTTGCCAAGTATTCCTTGATGTCATGGAACCAAGGTTTCCTATTTGCCTCTTCTTCAGCATAGGCACAATACGCTAGTTGGCTATGAATTTTCACCGGAATAAGATCAATGAAGTTCTTGTCTGGATGTTGTATCATGGATGACAAGGTGGCCAATGCATCGGCAAACTCATTCTGAATCCTGGGAACATGCCAAAATTCTTTTTTTGTGAACCTCTTTCTCAATTCCTGCACATGGTGCAGATATGGAAATATATTGGAATTCTTGGTGGCCCATTCTCCTTGTACTTGGTGTATAAGCAAATCTGAGTCACCAATTACTAGCAGCTCTTGAATATTCATGTCGATGGCCATGTTAAGCCCTAGTATACAAGATCCATACTCTTCCATGTTGTTGGTGCAAGGAAATATGAGTTTAACAGATACCGGATAATGTTAGCCAATTTCCGATATCAAGACAGCTCCGATGTTGACTCCTTTGAAATTCGCTGCTCCATCAAAGAACATCCTGCAGCCTTCATAGGATTCAACAATATCTTCTCCTATGAACAATACTTCTTAATCGGGAAAATACATTTTCAGGGGTTCGTATTCTCCTCCCATTGGATTTTCAGCAAGATGATCTGCCAGTGCCTGTCCTTTGACCGATGGCGAACTCACGCAGCAGGATTTGCCACTTAGACAGCTTTCCTGTGGGCATGGGCTTTTGAAAGATATACTTCAAGGGGTCCATCCATGATATGAGATATGTTGTGTAGGCACAGAAATAGTGCTTCAGCTTCTGGGCTACCCAAGTTATAGCACGACAGGTACGTTCCAGTAGAGAATATCGTGCCTCGTATGGAGTGAACTTCTTACTCGGATAATAGATAGCCTGCTCCTTTATTCATGTCTCATCGTGCTACCCCAGAACGCAGCTGAAAGCTCCATCTAGTACCGCAAGGTAGAGTAATAAGGGTTTACCCGGCTCTGGCGGGACCAAAACTAGTTGTGTCGATAAGTACTCCTTGATTCTATCGAAGGCCTTTTGACAATCCTTGGTATATTTGGTTGCACCGTCTTTCTTTAACATCTTGAATATTGGTTCACATATGATTGTGGATTGGGCTATGAGCCGGCTGATGTAATTTAGCCGTCCAAGAAAACTCATTACATCCTTCTTATTCCTTGCTGGTGGCATCTCCTGGATGGCTTTGACGTTTTATGGTTCTAACTCTATCCCTCGGCGGCTAACGATGAACCCGAGTAATTTTCCGGCAGGAACCCCGAATGCGCACTTCACAGGGTTTAGTTTTAGATTGTATTTTCGTAGTCTATTGAAGAACCTTCTTAACACTGCTTTATGGTCGGTGGCTTTATTTGACTTGATGATGATGTCGTCCACATATACCTCGATCTCCTTATGTATCATGTCATGGAAGATAGTAGTCATGGCCCTCATGTAAGTGGCCCAGCATTCTTTAGGACAAATGGCATCATCTTGTAACAATATACTCCACATGGCATAAATGAAAGTCGTTTTCTCAGTGTCCTCTTCGTCCATCCATATCTGATGATAACCGGAGAAACAATCCACAAAGGACTAGAGTTCATGTTTGGCACAATTGTCAATTAGGATGTGTATTTTTGGAAGAGGGAAATCATCCTTTGGACTGGCTCAATTAAGATCCCGGTAATCAATACAAGCCCTGACCTTTCAATCCTTCTTCGGCACTGGCACGATGTTGGCTAGCCATGTTGGGTATTCAACCACCTTGAGTACTTTGGCGTTGATTTGTTTAGCGACTTCCTCCTTAATTTTCAAACTCATATCAAGCTTAAATTTCCGGAGCTTTTGCTTTACTGGCGGGAACATTGGATTGGTGGGAAACTTGTGAGGCATGATAGATGTACTTAGTTCGTTCATATCATCGTATGACCATGCAAATATGTCCTCATATTCCATCAAGAGTTGCGTGTAATCTTCCTTTTCTGACTGTGACAAGTTGATGTTGATGCGAGTTTCTTTAACAATTTTTTAATCTCTCAAGTTGATTACCTCATTCTCATCCAGATTGGACTTAGGCTTGTTCTTGAAGTCCTCTACTTCTCTGACGATTTCCTCGGGTATGATATCTTCTTCTTCTGAATGACTATCCCTTTGTTGTGTTGTCTCATTCCATGTCACAGTCATTGGTTCATCAAGATAGGAAATAGTAATGTTGTATAGATAAAAGTATCAGAGAAAAATGATAATAATAAATACTGATTCACTGAAACATAAAGCTATTTTCAATAATTTAAGAAAATATTTTGGAACACTGGAGATTTTTATTTATAACAGAAAATGCGAAAAACGAAATCATTAGCAAACGAATAAACAATTCTTGTTCAACCTTGCTACCCCGGGACTCGTCGGGCCCTGGATGGTCTGACAATCTAGTTTATGAGGAATTATCCCTTGCTCACAACAGGGATAGTAGGGTCTTCCTCCTCCTCCTCCTTGACGATAACACAACAGTCCATATCCTCGTCCTCAAGGAATAGATTCCTTAAGGCTCCTAACGCTTCCTCCTCCTCTGATCCCCATATATCGTCGGCTTGCTGGAAGGTCTGCTCCAAATGCGGTATGGGTTGCTCCAATGGATAGTAAGGACCATGCTATAGTGGCGAGAAAATGTTGTACTCTTGCCAAGTGTACTGATAGCCTAGGCCAATGATAGTGGCATAACGCTTCAACTGTATCGACTTGGAAATGCCTTGGAGATTCTTACCGAGACTGTTTCCTGGTTCATATTTTCTCCAATTCACTATGCTTTCAATCTTACTACTCCCCCACTTATCCTTGTCTATTGAATTGACCCGCTCGATGTGGTGGTAAGTTTCTCTGCCAAGCCTTCTTCTACCCTCAACTACCGGGATAGCCTGGCGGTTGTAGATGGGGTTACTCCCGTCTCCGTGGATAATTAACTCTTGATGGTTCCACTCAAATTTTACTGCCTAGTGCAAAGTCGATGCCATAGCCCCAGCGA
Source organism: Nicotiana undulata (assembly GCA_005239495.1). NCBI lineage: Eukaryota > Viridiplantae > Streptophyta > Magnoliopsida > Solanales > Solanaceae > Nicotiana > Nicotiana undulata. The sequence continues at coordinate 89,911 of ML244363.1, forward strand.
CATGTATCCTTGGTCGTCCTAATAACAGATTATAGGACGCGGACATATCTAACACCTGAAATCCTACCTCAAACCATGTAGGCCCCATCTGTAAACAAAGACTGATATCTCCAATGGTGGACCTCTGAGACCCGTCGAACGCCTTCACATTCATAGATCCCTCTTGTATTCCGTAGAATCCCTTGACCAGCCTCTTCAGTATTGTTAAAGGGAAAATGTTAAGGCTGGATCCTCCATCAATCAGAACCGTTCTAACAAAGTAATCTTCACATTGCACGGTAATGTGCAGCGCCCTGTTGTGACTCAAACCTTCAGGCAGTAGTTTGTCCTCGTGGAAAGTAATCTTGTGGCTTTATAATACCTGCCCCACCATGTTGGCCATTTCTGCACTAGTGATGTTATTAGGCACATAAGCTTCATTTAACACCTTTATCATAGCACTCATATGTGCTTCTGAGTTCTGCAGCAATGATAAGATGTATATCTAGGCTAGAGTTTTGTTCAGATGATCTATGACCGAGTACTCCCTGGCTTGCACCTTCTTCCAGAGATCATCCGGACTTGTTTCAATGACGGGAGGCCTGTTAGAAGCCTGCTTGCTGGACTCTCCCAAGTTCTTAGGGGTATAGACCCTTCCGGTCCTGGTCATCCCCTGTGCAGTACCAACTTCTTCTATCTTGACCTTTCATTTCCTTCTAGCTTCAGCTACGTAATCCAAGGCACAACATTAGTGTTGAAACGCGGCGTGGTTGATATGTCACTGTAATTGGTGTGGCTACCATTACTTTAAATGGTATAGGTGTCGTGGCAGCTGGCATTACTTCAACCTTAAATGGAACAGGTGTGTCTGCATGTGGTGCTACTTCAAACTCAAACGGGACTGATGTGGTTACCTCAAATTCTCCTAACGGCTTTATTTGTAATATAATGGGATTGAGTGTAACTGTCGGCTTCTTGGGATCATCATCTTCTTTGATTAACCCGATTGATCCCTCCGAGTCCCATTCTTCATCAATTTCTATTACCTTGACGCCTCCACCCCTGTTGCCTCAGAGGGCGTTACTACGGACATTAGGCGTGGCCTCCTTTGCCTGGATGAGTTTATTATCAATCAAAGACTGTATTTTATCCTTTAACGAGCGGCATTCATCGATGGTATGTCCATTCATGCCGAAATTGTATGCACAAGTTTTGTTCGGATTAACCCACTAGGATGGATTGTCCGCGGCTACAGCAGGGATGGGAGTGACTTAACCAATAGCTTTTAGCCTTTCCTACAATTGGTCAATGGGCTCAACAATGGCGGTCTACTGTTTGGGTGGCCTACGATCAAAGTTAGGTCAAGGTCTTGGGAAGTTTTGGCGAGCTGGAAGTGACTGGAAGTGAGATGGTGGGAGTTGTATGTGTGATAAACAGTGGTTGGTTGGGAATATCTTAGAGATGTGAGTTATTATGTAGGTTGAGGGGATGGATGATGTGTAGGTGGAGGTGTTGGCTGATATGTAGGTGGGGGTGCTTGGTATGCAAGTGGAGAGGTTCGATATGTTAGTGGAGATTTGGGTCCCCTTTGTCACGCACCAAAACCGAGGGACGAGATCAGTGCCTAACTGGGTAGACCCAGTCAAACGAACCTGGATTACCTTTCCTACCCAGCGCATTACCCCATGTTCATAATATACATTGTTCCATAAGAATTAGCCAATTTAGATACAAAGTACGATTTACAACATAATTACATTTTCCTCTTTTAACTTTCAACATTTGATAAACATATATAATACATTCAACTTTTCCGCTGCGATCCACAACTACGAGTGAGTACAAATACCGCTCAAAATATACATATATACAATCCACACAGTGTCTACGTAGCCTCTAAGAGTACTAGGAGTTTTACATAACTTGCCGGTAACAAGGCCCCGGCTATACCTCTTACAACATAAGCAAAAGAGAATGATATAGTCCACACACGGACCCGAGAGGAATTGGGGCTCACTAGAACTGCTTAAAAGAGGAAGAGGAGGCACTACTAACGGCGGGCTGAGCTACCTGCTATGGAACCACCTACATCCATTTATAATATGTAGCGCCCCCGGTAAAAGGGACGTTAGTACCGTTGAATAGTACTAGTATGTATGAACAAAGTTTATTCTAAGTAAAATGAAATAGTACACAATTGGAGGACAGTTAGGACAACCACACAGATACCACATAAATATTCAGAAAATAACAATAAAGATTTCACATTTACTCATTTCAATTATTCATCCGTTCACATTTCACCCTTATTACCTCTCAAACCTTATTACTTCGTGTTGCGGCGCGCAAACCGATCCCACCGTACATTCATATTTCACCCTTATTACCTCTCCACCCTTATTACTTCGTTTTGCGGCGTGAAACCCGATCCCACCGTACATTCAAATTTCACCCTTATTACCTCTCCACCCTTATTACTTCGTGTTGCGGCACGAAACCCGATCCCACCGTACATTCACATTTCAACCTTATTACCTCTCCACCCTTATTACTTCGTGTTGCGGCGCGTAACCCGATCCCACCGTACAATCACATTTGATAGCAACAACAACCAATCAATTAAATCACAGGTATTTTCAACATCAAGAACATAAGTTCATATCAACCCATAACTATGTGAAATCAAGGCACAATGATCCTTACATAACAGTGTTTCATATATGGTGTTGCCAAAATTATCTAACTCAACTAATTCAATTCACAATTTTTGTTCATCATTTACCACACACGGCCTTTAGCAGTTAAATACATTCCCACATTAGGGTACATTAACATTCTTTCATTTAGTAGCACATACTCCCATATCGACATATTCGAATGTTTAACAAGCCTTACACATGAGAGGATAATAACAGAGAATCACCCTTCACAATCTCAATTAGCATGGGAGTCAACTAAGAAAATCAGGAAATGAAATCTTGCACTTCAACACCGCCGGACAATCAATTCACATATGCTGAAGCAAGAAATTCTAACCATGTCCTTGGACACCAACAAGGTGACTCTACAAAGATTAAAGTTTGCAATGCATACCTCGAATTGGAATTCCCCCTTTTGTTTTTATCACAAATCACCGGACCGTCTAGCACCGTCAATCTCTTAGAGTGAAGAAGATGAAAATTACTTGATAATTTTCGGGCCTGAGTGACGTTTGAAGAATCAATTTGGTGAAGAAGATGGATTCTCTATCTAGAACTCACTCTCACTTCTCTCTATTTTTGTTCAAATACCCATTAAAATGAAGGGGATGGGTGTTTTATTAAACTAGGGGTCGGGTGCGAAAATTAGAAATTAAAGAGCCTCGAAGCAGGAATGTGATCGCAATCCTGCTATGCGGTCCGCATTCCTGTCACATAGTTGGCCCTAAAATGGGCCAAAAATAAGACCGGACTGCCCAGGTATGCGACCATTATGCGGTCCGCATATCTGTTATGCGATCGCATAGTGCGTCGCATAACCTCCTCCGCAAAAATGGAGGTGCAAGAATGCAACAGCTATGTGGTCCGCATTTCCAAGATGCGATCGCATCTTGGACCGCATAGCTGTCCTCAAACTGGAAAGAAGTCTGTCCATGTATGCGACCACTATGCGGTCCGCATACCCGTTATGCGATCGCATAGCGCGCCGCATAATAGCACAATTCTGGAAAATATTTATCTTTTAAGTCTCGGGTACTTGTTACTCAAAAAGGTTCGTTTTTTGTAATTTCTATAGTTATAACAACACAGGGACCTATTCGGGCATTATTTTAGACATGAAATTTTACGAGTCTTTACATCCTCCCCCACTTAAAATCATTCCTCCTCGAATGAGGATCGGGGAAATTCATTTTGGACAACACAATATGCTAACCCCCAATTTTTACTAACTCCGATATTTTCTGAAAATTTTGCCATAGTTTCCTTTGTAAGTATGCCTATCTACCCGCCAGAGGGCCCCCGATACACATTGTTAACCAATTTCACACATTTTCAATTACTCCAACAATTTGAACATAATTCAGTTATCCCATCAAATCATATACAATTCAATTACTTCAACATGCTTATACATAATTCAGTTAACACCACAAATTGCATATCATTTAACTACCACACGAATTGCACATAATTTAGCTTACTTCAAGGAGTTTTCACATTACCCAAATAATCACAATATGCACAAATAATGTACAACTTGAGGAGTTACAATAGTAGGGCAATTAAAACAGTGAAGTGTTCTTGCAAAAAATTAAACACAAAGGTGTATTTTCTTAGAGATGGTTGCTCTCACGATCACTACTAGACTAGTTCAAACAAATGGGGATATTTTTATTTCATTTCATTTTTCCGCTTCCTATGCGGCTTCCTCGACTTGTTGACTTCGCCATAATACTTTAACAGACGCACTCTCTTTATTTCTCAATCTACAAACTTGCCTATCAAGAATAGCAACTGGAACCTCTTCATATGACAATTTTTCATTAATTTAAATGGTCTCGACAGGCACGATGGCAGATGGATCTCCATTTACCTTATTTAGCATGGACACATGAAACAATGGATGCGCTAATGACATTTCAGGGGGAAACTCCAGCCTATACGCTACCCGTCCTATCATTTGAGCGATTCGATATGGCCTGACATACCTCAGACTCAATTTTCCTTTCTCTTCAAACCGCAGGACTCCCTTCATAAGAGATACCTTCAAGAATACCCAATCATCTACTTGAAACTACAAATCCCTACGACGAACGACCACATAGGATTTATGACGACTCTGAGCAGTTTTCATTCTCTCCTGAATGACTCTAACTTTTTCCATAGCTTGATGCACCAGATATGGTCCTAACAATTCCGGCTCACCAACCTCAAACCATCCGATCGGAGACCTACACCTCATACTGTACAATGCCTCAAATGGGGCCATCTGAATACCAGCATGAAATATGTTATTGTAAGCAAACTCTAAAAGCAGCAAGTGATCGTCCTAGCTACCCTTGAAATCTAAAACACAAGCCCACAACATATCTTCAAGCGTCTGAATAGTCCGCTTCGCTTGACCGTCCGTCTGTGGGTGGAAAGTTGTGCTGAGATTACCTGAGTACCCAAACCTTGCTAAAATTTCCTCCAAAAGTTAGTTGTGAACTGGGCCCCTCGATCCGAGATAATAGAAATTGGAGTGCCATGGAGTCTGACAATTTATTTGACATACAATTGAGCGTACTGTTCTGCAGTATCTGTGGACTTGACTGGCAAGAAATTCGCCAACTTCGTGAGTCGATCCACTATTACCCAAATTGAGTCGAACTTGCGCTGAGCGCGGGGTAATCCTACCACAAAGTCCATAATGATAATTTCCCGATTCTACATCGGTATTTCCATAAGCTGCGTCAACGTTAGTACCCAAATCGGCATGCAAAGCAATGTGTTAGCCTAGTCTACAGGGTTTGGTGCTGGTGCCACCCCAGGGTTTAGCGGTGGTACACCAGCCCCTGAAGTCGTTACATTGTTTTCTCCATGAAATCCGACTCCGTTGTTTCCGTGCTCGGATGCATTTGCAGTGTTAGGCATATTTTGACCTGAATACAAAGAATATTTGGACAAGAAACAGTGTGAAGAATAACGTGTGTTATCAGAAAACTAGAACCAAAATAATCACTATTATCTTTAGCCCATGGTGGGCGCCAAACTGTTTACCTCGAAAATGGTGCAAACAATTATATTTGATTTATGGTTCTAAAAATACGTGATTTATCTCAATACTAGTAGATAATCAAGAAATATATAGTGTAAGTAAGAAGAATGTGGTAACCAAGCCAGCTTTGCCAAAGGAACGGGGGCCTTGATCTCAATATCCTCGGGGTCTCGAGGTCAGTTTAGTAGCAAAAAAGTATGATCAATAAATGAAGAATAAAATTGAGGAAAGATTGAAGAGCATGTTAAACAGGAAAAGGCAGAGTAGATTGTTATATTACAGTGAATGATGTCCTTTACAAAATGATTGGGGTCCCCTTAATGTGGGAGGGGAAAAACCTAATATGGTACATTTCTAATTATGACAAAGAATACTATTGGTACAGTTGTATAACGGTTTAGTACGGATTCGTACTATCTTTTACAAATCTTATATGTCCTAACCACGTGTCCTTGGGAAATTCTCGTTTTTTCTTGAATGTCATCGATTTTGCACTGCCTCAGGGTAGGCTGTGCCGGGTCTTCAATGCACTCTCTTGAGGTATGCATTCTGAGATTGGGCTCGATCCTTACTTCGAGCCTTCCGAGCTCGGGCTTGGCATAGCAAAAGCTTTGAAATCGGAATCCCCCGATTTCGACCGTATACAACTATCTTCCTATAGATTGTTATCGCTAGAAGTGTGGTGCTTTGTAGTAATTTAAGGAGAGCTCAAATAAGGTATGTTTGCTAAACTTTCTCTCTCGGAATTGAATTCCGTAATGTTTCATGTTACCTTGAAAATGGTAGTTACAATTAAATTTTATTGTGTAGTTCTAAACAAACGTGATTTATTTTATTACTAGTTGTTTTGCAATAGATGCTAAGTGTGAGTTAGGAAAATAAGATGAGAACAAAAGGTAATGGGTTAAGCAAACCGAGCAGTAGCGAGATCGGGGTCTCGAGGTGGCCTAGGTGGGGCCTCGAGGTCGAGCTAATGTGCTTGACTGGGATGGTCGATGAAGAACTAACAGTTCTAACAACCTCAAAGATTTCTCTTTATATCAATGACGAGTAATAAATGAAGAACAATCAATGAAATACAATAAATGTAAGCAATAAATCAATAGAGAGATAATAGAGCATGTTTGAATTAGAGAGCAAAGAATCTTCTTATTTTTTTATTGAATATCATGTGTGCAAGAAATGATAAGAGTCCCATTTATTTAGGAAGGGGGAATCCCAACATAGTACACGTGCATTTATTACAAAGATATGCAGTTGGTACAACTATTTAATGTCACAGTACGAACTTGTATTATTCTCGTAGGCCTGGCCAGCTCTACCTACGTGCCTTTTGGCAAGTTCCCGCTTGTCCATGATAGTCACCGATCTATTCCTCCCCGAGGTCGAGCATAGGGAATCCATAATGTGCCCCACCGTGGTCGAACCTCGATCTGTGCCTCGAGCCTTCTTAAGACAGGCTATGGGATAACATAATGGTCATAAAATTGGACTCTCCGATTTTGGCCGTATACAGATAGTCCCCTCGTTTCATAGATTGAAATAATAAGAAACAGTTTTGAACTCTTGTCTCTTCGATACTCCCATCATGATGTCATCCCCGTCAGAGCATTAAATGACATGACTCGAAGGCTGCGTAGAGGTCATTGTCAGCACGATTATCGAGAAGCATACGAACCGTTTTTGGTTCGACTTTTATGCTTCTCAAATGTTACCAAAATGGCTTCTATAAATACCTCAACTGTTTTCCATTCATACTTTTACAACATCTTCAAGTCTTCCGAGCTTAGTTCACAATGTTTTGCATTCATCTCCTTCGTATGCTTGCTTCTTCATCTTTTTTTCTTTGAGACTTAGTTGCAATCATGGTAAAAACCTCCAAAACAGTACCTCAGAAAGAAGGAACCACTTATTCATCACGCCCGTCCAATGGCAAACCAAAAAAACCTCCAAGTATCGAACAATGTATCCCTGGTCCCTTCGATACAATTTCTTACTTTACCATCGATAAACCTCCTTCTACAACGGGTCGATGCGATCCCATGTCCTGGTACATTAGTGTAGTAACTGAGGGGAAGAATGTAAATACATATACCACTAGGGGGAAGCGGTGCAAGTAGAAATCCCTAATGATGAGGAAAGCATAGTAACACACAGCTGGCTTCCTCAGCGTATACACATACCCTTTCACTCTAGACCCTGCAGATTCTTCTTCCCCACTGATAGATTCGGTGATTCCTGACTTTTTTCATCAGTACCGAGTGACACTGTGTCAGATTTATCCTTCTTTCTGGAGGATTGTTTACATGCTCAAATATTTCTCCAACCGGGTCGAGGGAATGACCTTCACCCTCGATCACTTGATCAGATTGTATAGCCCCCGTCTCTTCCGAGGGGGTTTAATCAAGCTACACCATCGATCCGCCAAGACATTCTTTGCGAGCATTGATGAGGACAAAGACCGGGGATGGTTGAGCTGATTTGTCAGAGTAAGAACCTCGGACATCATCCCTGCTGATAGGATGCCATTCCCGGAGGAATGGAAGATGAAGCGTAAGTATCCTCGTATCGAGTACATTTTATTACCTTTCTTTCTTCTTCTGATTTGATTTTCTTATTATTAATTGATTTTTATTTGATTGTGTAGCCACCGTTTGGTTCCCCAGCGTGGTCCAGGACCACCCGGGATGAATCAAACATTTAAACTCTATTTTTCCACATGGTAAGCATGTTTGGCGTGATTTGGCCAATACGCGGTGGCAGACCAAGAACCACGGTATCCTCTCGTTGCATTCCCACATTTTTTGCAAGTATTCATTATGGCGGTAAGTCTGATATATCATGTCTGTGCACGCCTCGAGGAAGGCGTGTCGACGACACCGCCTCCTCCTGGTGAAGAAGAGGCTTTGATGCCAGCCAAAGACAATAAAAAGGAAGAATGAGGTGTCGACCGACTCTCCAAAACTAGAGAAACCCAAGACCTGTAAGCCTAAGACCGATGCCACGTTCTTGACTTTGAGTGCTACAACAAGTCTTCATACCGAGGACGAAGACGATGATGCTGATCGCCCTTTGGCACAAAGGGTAAGGCAAAGCGCTAACGCTTCGAGTAATGATGGGAAGAAGGATGTTGAGTCGGGGATGGCCGATGCAGACCCATCTCACGCTGAAGAGGCCCCCGAAGAGGGTGCTGGCGCGGTCCTTGTGACACCCACTGGACATGGTACAGTCTGTGTTTATGAGTTAAGTGATCCTGAATCTGATATTTTTCAGGGTCGATAAGAAGCCTTGATAGAAATTGATGTCGTGGGCGGCTTTGAATCGGGCCCTATGTTTTCTCCAGGGGAGATAAGGGAAGCCCAAAACAGGGATGTTGCTGATGTTGGGGCCTCTCTAGGAAAGGATGATACATTTAAAGATTACTTCATCGGTCTTGAGTAGGATACCTATCTTAACACTCCTATTGCTTTCGAGGAGGCTGGAAAGCTTCAAAAGTAGGTAATCCTTTTGGACATATTACTTGTGCTTTGAATTTGTATCCTTGTTTTTATAACTACTCTCCTTCGTACTGCAGGTCAAGAAGTTGTACGACCTTGCCTTTTCTAAGCTTCAAGATGAACTTACTTTGCGTGAGGACGAGATCGAGAAGCTCACCTCGTAGCTGAATGAGTCAAGGACTTCCTCTTCCCGAAAGGACGAGGAGCTGAATGAGCTTCGGGCAAGTATGGAGGGAGTGCACCAGGAGCGCACCAGCTTCACCGAGCAGGTAACATGGCACTCATAAGTTCATCTTTTTATTCTCATAATTCGTTGATCACTGTCTTGATTTGGCTTTGCAGATTAAGCAAAAGAATGCCCTAGTGGGGAAACTTTTGGAGGATGTCGCAACCAAGGAAGCCGAGATCCTCGAGCTGAAGCGGCAGGATGATGATGTGTCCTCGAAAAGAGATATTCTTCAGGAAGAGTTGACCTCGGCCTGCGATTTTTTTCGGAGGCTCAGGAAGAGAGTACAACATTATCTGCGGCCAAGTCTGAGGCCGATGAACATGTAGCCTCATATAAAAAAGATGTTGTTGTTTCCAATGATCGATCTAGGGAGATATCCGAAAAGGCCAAGCTAAAACTGGCTCGAGCCGTTTCTCACGCTCGCTCGCAAGCAAGGGGGCAATCCTTTGAGGAAGCGAGTGCCAAAGGTGCCCTCCTCTCTCCTGAGATTGAGAGAGCCAGGACCTTAGAGGAAGAATCATCACTTTCAACTTCTTCGAACAAGGGTTTTTGTTGCGACTCATATTGCAGTGAGGGAGAAGAGTAGTCTTGGTTTGTCATTTTTGCTTTCTTCTATCCTTTTTAATTTCTTTTCGTATATGGTCTCCTCGCGGGAGCTTTATAAAGACACCTTTTGTAAATGTATATTTGAGAATGCAAAAAGACTATTTTGTTTCAAGTTCTTCAAAATTTGCCCTTCAGTGTTCAAGAAAAGTTAATCTTTGAATTTTGATGTCGTCTATTTAGAACACATACTTAGAGTAATAAAGATCCTCGAGATCGGGCACCATCTCGAGGCTAGATCGATATGCGGATCTCGATAGCTCTATTAGAGCCCATACTTGGAGTAATAGAGATCCTTGATATAGGGTACCACCTCGAGGCTAGATAGATATGGGGATCTCAATATCTCATTTAGTGCCCATACTTTGAGTAATAGAGATCCTCAAGATCGGGCTCCATCTCGAGGCTAGACCGATATGGGGATCTTGATAGCTCTTTTAGAGCCCATACTTGAAGTAATAGAGATCCTCGAGATCGGGCACCATTTTGAGGCTAGATTGATATGGAGATCTCGATAGCTCCTTTAGAGCTGATACTTGGAGTAATAGAGATCCTCGATATCGGGCACAATCTCGAGGCTAGATCGATATAGGGATCTCGATTCCTCGAACGCTTTATGACAGCGTCATACATATGACATGACCGTGAGGTGACCAAGGTTGTCCCACCGGTACACTTCCCCAAAATTTATAATGACTTGGTTAGAATTAATTGGCCTTCAAAGTAGATGAACAATCATTGTTGCTTCTCTATATGTGCTTGCTTTCCTCTCATTTTAGTATTATGCTACTTTGAGCAAATATCCCTTTAATAGAGCTCTTCTTCCTTGCACCAGTTCTTTCATCATTTTAATTTACACCTTTCGCCTAAGTATTCATTTCCCTTTTCTTGTTTAACAATAGTTATGGATGCTACACCCAAATCAGTTCATCAAGAAGAGGAGAGTTATGCCTCTGCTTATCGCTCGGTCGGTGGTATACCGCCAGCGTTTGGTGAGCGTACCTCGAGATGCATTGTCTCGAGGAGGGACTTTACGCTAGAGAGGCCTCTCAATGTTAAGGGCCATTGGAAGCAAGCATCGAGGTTCATCCCATCGATAGGAGAGAAACACCTCGAGGTAGTGAGGAGAAACTACGGATGGGGAGAAAAGGTGGTGCTGTAAGTACCCTCCCTAAAGAGGATATCATGGCTCATATAGAGGGGGTTTTAAATGTATACACGTACCCTTTTACGTTGAGCCCTCTCAACAGAGTCGTGCTCGAGTTTTGTCGGAGGTATCGGGTCACCTTGGCACAGGTTCACCTGTCGTTTTGGACGATAGTGTTGATGATAAGGTTATTTGCGGAGAAAGCCAGGATCGAGTTCACTCTTAGCCATCTTATCAGATTGTATCATCCCTTGCACTATTGGGGCCTGATTATTCTACGATGTCGATCCACCCAGCTCTTTGTTGCCAGTGATAAAGAAGATGGGGGCCGAGTGTGGATGAGTCTATTTGTTCGAGTGAGGACTATTGATATCATCCCCGCATAATTCCTACCATTTACTGAGAAATGGAATTTCACACGTAAGTGTTATGCTTATGTTTTTATCATCTTTGTTCTTAGTGGAGGCAGACTCCGTAAAGATGCCTTCTTTCCCTTTCCGCAGCAATCCCGTGGCTACCACACGAGGCCCCTGATCTAGTGGGTTGGACTCGAAAACTAGCAGCTTGCTCGAAACACTATGAGTGTAAGTGGCGTGACCTGTCGAAGGGTAGATGGGAGGCAAAGTACCACGATAAGTGCTGTGTGATTCCTTTAAGGAACATTTTTGCATTTCCTAGCTTCCTTACTACAGGCATTGGAGGATTCTCCGAGATGAGACCTTGCCCTCTTAAGGAGGAGGAAGGATCGTCGTCTTCGGGGTTGAGAAATGATAATAAACGGAAGGGATCCTCGAGGGACGGGGATGCTCATAGTGAGGCAAGGCCTACCCGGATGCTCAAAGAATATGCAACCGTCAAGGCAGACCATGTACACATTAGTCGTAGTATGAGAATTGATGCAACAGATGGGAGTGGAATGGTTCCTCCCTTGGCGCCGTCTTCTTCCCCCATCGAAAGTACTTCGAGGGATAAGGGTCTTTTGTCGCTATCTTCTTCTCTTGTCAGAGGTACTTCGAGGGATGTTCGGGGCCAAGGGCCGCCTGAAGGGAGAGGAGTCCCGGATAATCATGTCCCTTCCCGGGATGGTTCAACTGGGGTCGAGGAGGCCATAACAGGGGATGTTCGCTCAGCTCTCGAGGAGGCTCATCGGTTATGTTCTTCGTTAAGCTTCGATAATTCTTTGGTCTTTCAGCTTTCTAACTTTGTTCTTCTAAATTGAAGTTTCTTTTTCATAGGCCTTTGACAAACTTAAGTCCAAGTTGCTTCTTTGTGAGATTAAGCTACAAAATGCCTTGGCGGGGAGAAATCCCTCAGGCTTCTATGTGATAAAAAAGTGAAGGATTTGATACACCTTCGCTATGAAATGGATCGAAGGCAAAGCTACGAAGGCCGCCTCGAGGGACATGTAACCTTTGTTTTGAGGACAAGAATATTTCTTCTACTATATTCGAAGATTAATATTTTGATATTTCACTTGTAGAGAAAGACGGAGGGCTTGGAACGCCTTTGGGGCTAAGTTGGTCAGGCCAATTATGAGTGAAATGGGCTAAGGGCTCAGACAGATACCTGTATAGCGGCCAAGAAGAATTCTTTGGCCATGGCTTCTGCCCTCGAGGTGCAACTCTAGAATGCTCGTGAAAATAAACTCGGTCCAGACGAGAAGGATTGTAAGGATCAAGTCAGATCTTTTGAAGATGAAGGTTGAGATCGTGGACGCTCGGGCCGAAGCTGAAGAGGTTCGAGCTAAAGCTGATAAGAAAGTGGCCGTCTATTTAAGGGATGATGCAGATGCTCGAGCTGAGTTGAGAGGGGCTTCTGATCGGGAGAGCAGAAGAAATTAATATGCCTGATGTAGATCCCGGAGGAAAACCCTCAAGAAGATCCAGGCTAGGAGCTTTGACCTCTCAGAGGAGATAGAGTAGGCCAAGGCGGATGAATATGACGCCAAATTCCTTGGATCGGATGCTAAAGATAATGAGGAAGAGGCCGATGGAGCTGCAGTTCCCGAGGGGAAAGTAGACTAGGCTTTCCTTTTCTGCTTTGTATAAGACTCCTTGTGGGAGAATTGTATATTTTGAATACATATATATAAAAAATCCCTTAATACTTCCAATCTTCTTGTATCTATCCTTTTTTTTTGTTTTGAATTTCGATTGTCGATAACTAGTCCAATGAATAGGACTTTGAGGTGAAAAAAAGAAAACCCTTAGGTTTACAGATCAGCCCTGAGGCTTGTTAGGCTGGCCCGTAGAATTTTATGCATTTCCCTTAGGAATTTTAGACTGGCCCGTAGGCTCTTATGTATTGGCCCTTAGGCACTTTTAGTTAACCGTTCAAGGCTCAGTCCTCGAATCGGGTTTCGACTCGAACTCATCGACCCTTAGGTTTTTGAATTGTCTCTGAGGCTCTTTAAGCTAGCGCTTAGGCTCTTACACATGGGGTCGGTACGACCTCTAATCGGCCATGAGGCTCTTTTAAGCTGGCCCTAAGGCTCTTACGCATTGGGTCGATACGACCTCTAATCGGCCCTGAAGCTCTTTTAAGCTGGCTCTGAGGCTCTTACACATTGGGTCAGTACGACCTCTAATATGGCTATATTTCCCCTCGTTAAAGATTTTTTGAAGTTTTTGTGTTCGTCCGACTCTTCGACGGCTCGATAGGAACCTCAATTACGAGTCGTTATGTGACGATAAATGATCACCTCGGAAGGTTCTCCTTGGGGGTTGAATTTTCAAAGCCTTTTATTTGTAGGAGCTTATATGATGAAATCTCCTTCGCTTAAGTCGAGGATATCCTGATTAACCGGTTATTTTTGAAGTATTTAAAGGCCTGTGATTTTATGGCGACAGTCAGACGTCTCCTAGTTGCGTTAGTTTTGTCGTAGCCTTATGACCGTAGTCATTGTGTTTTGCCGTAGCCTTTTAGTCCCCTAGTGAGATGTCTCGGCATTTATATCGAGGGTATGCCTTTTAAGGGGTCTTACAAGTTTGAATATATAGCCTTGGCTTTAATATCAGGATTATGCCTTTTTAAGGTCAAACAAATTGGATATGACTTGTTTGAGGTCTTACAGGTTTGGTCATTCCTTACTTGAGCTCTTACAGTTTCGATAATGCCTCATGGAGGTCTTTCGGGCTCGAAGTTGCCAGCCCTGAGGCCTCGAGATTTTTATGTCAGTCCCCTAGTGTTTGGGACATTTGTGGCCCTAGAGTCATTTATTGTACAAGAATACATATTTTTCTCCGTCGAGGGTTCGATTATTCTACGCGAACACGACTCATTTGACCGTTTGGCCAGATACATCAATCTCCTATCGAGACCGTCTTTGGCTTATTTCGGTTTCTCCGATGAGATGATCCCCAAGGGAGGGGGGGGGGGAGGGAATGCCCCCAGTATTCGAGGTTTATAGAAGAGAAGCCTTGAGTACTTTTTGAGTCCTCTTTAGGTAGTATATATATGTTGCCTCATTAAAAACCTCGTCGGTAAAACCCATTTGGGATAAAATCCGATCTAAGGGAAAAAGAGTGCAACAAATGCTTTAAAACCTAAGGTCTTCTAGTTGGAAGGTGCTTCGATTCTTCTAATCGGACACCTGCACATAGATTAGTGTAACACGTAAATAAAAAGGGAGACGGTTATACCTCCGTGGTGATGGCATTTGAGCCTCGATATGCTTCAACTGCTTGTTTTGAAGACGCGGTATGGTCCTCTACACATTAATTCGGGTGCAGACAAGAATGCAGCTTGTGATTGCTACTCGGTTGTTTGCTTATCCTTTGGATCCTTCGATGTAGATGGTGTCGATGTTGATTCCACATCGTGCACTGCGAACATCTCTTTTGCCGCATGTTGTTCCCCGTATTTTGTTTTTATTCCATCCTTCATTGGAAACTTCATCATTTGATGAAGGGTTGGTGGTACTTCTCTCATGCAGTGTATCCATGGCCTTCCGAGCAAGGAATTGTACCTCATGTGCCCATCGATGACATGAAACTTAGTATCTTGGGTTGTACCGGCTACCTTGATCGGGAGGGTGATCTCCCCTTTCATTGTCTCGCTCTTTATGTTGAATCCGTTGAGGACTCGAGAGGCGGGCACGATCTAGTTGAGCAATCCGAGCTGCTCCACCACCCTTGACCTGATTATGTTGGTCGACCTACCTGGATCCACAAGCACACGTTTAATTTGAAATTTATTCACAAGAAAAGAAATTACCAATGCATCGTTATGAGGCTGAGATAGGGTCTTGATGTCCTCTTCGCTGAATGTGAGAGTGTCCTCGGGTATGTAGCCTCGAGTTTGCTATTCCCTGGTGATGGATATTTTTGTTCGTTTGACAATTTGTTCATGTGGGACGTCGATTTCTCCAACGATCATGTGGATGACGTGTTGAGGCTCTTATGTTTAATTTTTCTTATTCGCCTCTCTTTCCCAAAATTGATTTTTAGCTCGGTCGCTGAGGAACTCTCGGAGGTGCCCTTTGCTAATTAGTCGGGCTACTTCTTCTCATACTTGTCTGCTGTAAGGCCCCGGAAAATTTTGCTAAGCAATTTAGGATTTCGGGGTGCCATGTAGGCTAATTATGATACTTTATGTGCTATAAATGTGATGTAAATGAATTGGATGTGGTAAATAAGTGCAATAGTCAAATTGGAATATTTCATAATAGGCTAAAACTCCAAATGAGTTTTCACAAGTCCACCCTTTTAAACGAGGTATATATATATATATA
>ML244364.1:636-16879 GCA_005239495.1 Nicotiana undulata
AATTGAGATAATAAGATAAGACATTTCAGATAATGAGAAAGAAAACAAGTGATACATATGATCATCTCACAAAGAAAGGTTATGTTTGAGATCAGTTACATGTTGTTGATTACATGCCCATATACTTGATATATTTTCTCACATGATTTATTGCTCGGCGTGTACCTTATTTTATTATGTACTGGACCTTAGTGAGTATATATTCTACCTCTCGTCACTACTCTTTACGAGTTTAGACGGGATACTCACTGGGTACATATTTGTTTATATGTACTCATGCTGCACTTTCTTTTCTTTTCTGCACTTGATTGTGCAGGTCTTGAGGCTGGTCCGTCTGGTCGTCCGTCTGCTGATAGATACTGATCGTGGTGTTGCTTCATACGGTGAGCTGTCTTCTTGGCATCATCCTGTAGCACCTCTGGAGCCTTCTAGTTTCATTTTGCTCAGTCTTTTGTTCCAGACTGAGGCTTGTATATTTTTGTATATATATTTCAGTTGTTGTATCTATGTAGCCGCCCGTTGACACTGTGACACTAGTCCTGGCACACACTTGTTGTAGTTATGTTGGGTTTCCGGGTTGTATATATTTGGCCTAGCTGTGGTTCAGCCTGTATCTACGGCCTTACCTCATATTGCTGTTATATTACGCATTATATTTGTTATAAATTGTAAACAACTGGAATATCGAGTTCTGGGGTAGTAACTCCTGGGGATTTATATGTTGGCTTGCCTAACCTCGCCGTTAGGTGCCATCACGACCTGAACCAGGTTTTGGGTCGTGACAAAAATCTTCATTCCCCTCTACGGTTAGGAGCCGTGGCAAGATTTCAAGTTTTGTCAATCTCATTACGTCAAAGATCGCCAAGAAGTGTATTGCCGGAAGTATGTATTTAAACAGGGGCAGAATTTTGTGGAGGGTCCTCAAAATTGCGAGTTGAGTAGGTTGCAATCTCTCATAACATGTCACAGTCTCTGATTCAAAAAAATATTTGTTTTAAGCATCATCACACATTTTGAACAACAACATTTTTTACAAATGATTTATCACAAATACATATTTTCGAAACTTCATTTTTTCTGTAGTATCCAAATATTACCTAGGGTGACTCGAACAAACATCAAGACAAGGTGAAAATGAGAGATAAGGAGTCAAAGGCACGAACCAACCGTTCGCCCCCAAAAAGTCACGATCTTTCTTTGGATGCAGGCATAATGGACATAACAAGCAGGTCCACGAATACATAACAAGAATGTTGTCTTCACTGACAGAAGTCACCAAGAACAAATGCGTCAAGATAAGGACCATTTCTCTCTTACATTTAATCGTTGCTTTCTTGGCATAGGACTAGGCGTTTCCCTTATCATCACATAAGGATAAACACTACCTTTCTTTGCATAGAGCTAAGCACTATCCTCATTCTTTGCATAAGGCTAAGTGCTACCCTCAATCATTTCATAAGGCTAAGCACTGCCTTCCTCTGCATAGGGCTAAGCGCTGCCCTCATTACTTTTCATAAGGCAAAGCACTGCCTCCATTATCGCATAAGGCTAAACTTTGCCTTCACTTGCATGAGGCTAAGCATTTACCCTATTAATGCATAAGGCGAAACGATGCCTTCCCTTGCATAAGACTAAGCATTGTCTCCATTACATTGCATGAGGCTAAGCATTGCCTCCATTACCGCATAAGGCTGCACCCTTTCTTTGCATGAGACTAAGCATTGTCTCCATTATATTGCATAAGGCTAAGCATTGCCTCCATTATCGCATAAGGCTAAGAACTACCTTCCTTTGCATGAGACTAAGAACTATCTCCTCTATATTTGCATGAGGCTAAGCACCGCCTCCTTTATTGAATAAGGCTAAGCACCGCCTCCTTTATTGAATAAGGCTAAACGCTGCCTTATTTCGTTATCGCATATGATTAAGCATCACCTATTCCTTCTATCAAATGATCAAGATCACCGCATCTTTGCATCTCATGGGCTGAATATCGCCACTTGTCCGAAGGCATTATCCTCGTAGCCCGAAGACATCATGCCATGGCCTGAGGATCTCTCGAAACTGCATTTCATTATTTAACGGTGTCATAGTCTAGAGGCACCATCTCATGGCCTGTGAATCCCTTATCAAACACATCATGGCCCAGGACGTAATGGTCTAAGGACATCATCCTCATCGTCTGAAGACAACTCTCATGGTACGAAGGAAATATGCATTATGTTTATATTACACAATAATTATATATATTTTCGTGCATCATGTTTTAAATTTTGCAGGTAACTCGGGAGGTAACCGTTCTGCAAATGGGAGCAATTCTCTCTCCTATTTCCGTTCACAACGTTCACATCCTTTGATTATCTCAAACATAGTTGAAAATCAGCAATTGTATACTTTTTGTCTCGTAACCACCCAAACATTTACCTCGAGTATCCGTAACATTCAAATTCGCATTCATAGATCAACCCAAAATTATCAGTTATTCATGACACCGTCCTATACAAAAGATCTTTCCTCAAAACGTGTAACCATTCTTATAACAACTCCATCGGTTTCATTCGTCGTTGGATCCAAGAACTACACATGGAATGATTCCCGTAACACCAGGGATATGTAGGAAACTCAGGAACCAGGGATCGGCCCCCGTTTTTGTCAAAAACACATCATCCTCACTCATTTCGGACAAAATTGGTCATCATTTTCTTTAGCTGACAACTCTTTTATCATTCCCGAGTAAGAAGGGCAGTTGTTGATACTTAATTTTGCCCTCATATTTTACCAAATATTATATATACTTTCAAAATATCATTTTGCATTATTACCCTATTTGCAAGAGCCATATAAGTATTTTCTATAATTTTTCCATAGCTTTTAAAGCTTGAAAATTAATTTTCTTGCATTTAAATTGTTCAAATATTTATTTAATTATCCTTTAAACTTATTTAGTAATGACTTAATCATTCAAATTAATTATATACACTCATATGTATGTTTTATAAAATCTTACTTCATTTCATATAATTATATTTGTATTTTCGGAATATTTATATAATTTTGCAATAATAACTTATATTTTATACATAATTACATCATTTACATTGTTTATACTAAATAATATTTTTATATTTTTATAATGTTAAGTTATTATTTTTAATTATTTTACTGCATAAGTAATATTTTTATTATTTATAAATTAGTTTAAACAAATTTCGTATATTTAATTTTATTGCCCAATACAGGGCTAATATTGGACCAAAATCTGGCCCAAAACACCTAGCCCATTCTGTTTAACCCTTTCAGCAGCCGAAACCAAACCACCTCTTCATCTAACCCGGTTGCGTCCCGTCTCACGACCCTCCCCACTTCCCCTTTGATCCTGGTCGTGTCTTAAATGATCAACGCTCCACAACAACCATTCCCCTTTCTTTATATCCCTCGCCCCAAACCCTAGAGACATATCCCCCATCCATCCGCCTATGCAATCTCTCATCTCTCAACTCTCAAACTAAACCCTAGCCGCCTCCCCCAATCTTCTCTGAATCTGTACAAATCATGGATTTCTTCTGTGATTTACTTACCTTTTACGCGTTACCTCATTGTTACTTACAAGACTATGGTGTTACTTAGTACTTGCCCCATTTTTGGAAATATACTAGTCATCTAATCAAGGGAAATTGGCTTCACCCTATGAGATTTGGATGATATTTCGTTTGTATACATCCATGGAAATGCTATTAGGGTCCAATTTACCAATATCTACGGCCAATTCTGGCCTTTGTCAAACTAGCGTTTACCTAGTTTTTTCTCCTAATCCAACTTTAAATTTATTTTGCATGTTCTTATTTCCTTGTTTATGTTCGATTGACTATATTTCCTTATTTTTGTGTTGATATTTACTACAATATAAACTCTCCTTTTCCTGTTCCCCTCCAAGGCTTAACAATCACTAAAACTATTGTTATTCTCTCATTCTCACTAGCCTTATACTACTACGAGAATTAATCTCTTGGCCGGCTGAAATCCAAGGCTACCGAAATTCAATTATTGGACCTTTCTCATTGTGAGCACTGTCTAAGGTTCATTCGAAACCCTTAAGAACTCTGATTGAGATTCCTGGGTTCTACTACTCATCTTGCTACTAACGATTGAGATATTGCTGAAATTGTTCTTCTTGCTTACTTGTTTGTCAATTAGTAACTAGTAAGTCCTTTGCCCTTTGTAGTTTAAGCTTTTGTTTGTGAACAAATGTGTTACCCTGTTATATCTGCTTACAACCCTATTTTATTCATGATTAGTTTGTGATTCTGAACTTTTCCTAACAATGTGACTTACCTAGTTTGGTAACTTGGATTCTGAATTTCTTAAGCATGTCTTACTGTTCTGTGTATTTTTTCGGGACTGATGCCTACTATCTTCTATGAGCCTATCTCCATACCCTACTCTAGATCTTTGCGAGGAACTAATTCATTGCCCTGAATGTGTGCATATGCACTGTCATTCATGTGTAGTTTGTTATATTCTTCAATGATCATGTAATTTCTGAATGTCATTACTGCCTGAATCTCTAAAACAATATGCCGTGATTTTCTGCAATTTCATTGTGTGATCTGCTCAACTCCATGTTTCTAGTTTTGCCCAGGGCTTTCTAGTGTAACCTTTAATGTTTAGCCTTTTCCTATATATGATTAATTGGCACTAGGCTTGATAATTACCTATCATGTTAACCTAGGGTTGGTACTTTCATCTACCATGAATCCTAATGTCTGCCTTTCTTGTTAGACTAAGGTTGACATATTCTTTTACCTATTATGAATTCTTAGAATCCTTGTGCTACAATTATTGTCCATCATATCAAGTATCTTGATCAACAAAGTATGTTTGCCAAGTTATTCTACTAGTATGATTAATATGCAAGGCTTTCATGTTAAAATCCTTACATGAAGATTGTACTCCACCTTCTTCTTGTCTATGATTCTGCTAGGCTATAATATGAAGCTCTTTGAGTTGGTTCCATTTTGAAACACTGTTTGCAGTGGTTTGTTAGTTTATGATATCATATCTTGTCACTGTTAATCCTTTTTTTCTGCAATTACTTTGCCGTATGTGTCTTTGATGCCTTTCATTTTAGCATGGCCTTGTCTATTGGGTGAAACTAGAGCTTCTTCAATTGTGAAAAATTAAGTGTTTAGGTTATTCCATGAGTAGTATACATGTATGGGTGAATTTGGAATCCATTAGCTTAATTACTGGAATTGTTTGGGCCTAGTATGTTGGGCCTGCCTTTTATATTGGGGGTTCGAAGTATACTGTCTGCACCTGAGTTTAGGCCCGCTGTCTGCATGAAGTCCTAAGCCTATGTGAAGGCCCAGATGTATTACTGGGCCATTCTATATTTGTATTTGGGAATGTAATTATTTAATATGATCTTTAATAGCTTGTAAAACTGAATGATGGGGAAATTAGTGAAAAAAGGGCTGGGGTACTCTAATTCTTGCATGAACGGGTAGAAAACTTGTCTATAGGATTTAATTGCCTTGTTTGTTATTTGTTTGATGTGCTTCAATTCTACACACTAATAGAAATCATGCCTATAGGTATCACACACTTCACTTAACTTGTTTAATACTTGTACACTATTCAAAGCCTGTTAGTTTAAGTAATTGCTATACATGTTTCCATCTCTACTGATGTGCGCTCTTAGACAACATGTCTATAGGGATCAAACACCTTGCTTAATCATTGGACAACATGCCTATATGATGTAATAATACATGCCTTCTCTAGTGCTCATGATATCATGTTTATAGAATTTTAATCAATTAACCAACTACCTTTATTGCTTTCAATAAACTCCCTTACCTAGATGACATGCCTATAGGGATAAAGTATTATAACATCAAGTTCAATTGTCAACTATTAGAAATTCTGCCTATAGGATGTTGTCACTCGCCTAAGAAGCATGTTTATAAAACTAGTTGTTAACTCTAAGCTTTCAAACAATTGTACTGCCTCGTTGCGCAAACAATTAGAGATCATTCCTATAGGGTCTGCAATACCTTTAATCTTCAACTCCATTTAACTCGCCTTTAATCGGCTTGTCGATACTGGAAATCAGAATCATATAGATACCATGCCTATAGGACTTTAACGACTCTAATGCGTCTGAAATTTTCTACTACCTAATCTGTCCGCATGCATTTGTTGTTTATCTGTGGAGGCTAATTTGATCCCTTTATTCTCTTTTTGTGAAATTCTATATATTTTGAATGTGCGCCTAGTTTTTATCATTTTGAGCATCCTAAGTAGTGTATCGAACCACCCAAATAGTAGGTCCAATGCCTCCTGGGCCATAGGCAAGGGACTGGTAGTGCATGCATATGACACGACCTAGAATTGTATTAGACCGCTTTTAGGTAAACAACTTTAACATAGTAATCAGGTAGCAGGAGATGATAGTCTCTGACCACTGAATAATACGAGCAACCCCTACCCTAAGGGAGTTGCGAAGTGTTATTTATGTTGCACGGGGTGGTCCTTTAGGCTATAAAACTTAGGACCCCCCCCCTTTAAATGTTTATTGTTTACACTTAGTCATTGAATTTAGAATAATTAAGTTGTACCTTGTAACCTCTAAAGACTTGTACTGATTATCTATATTGTATAATTGTTATTCGATTTTCTTTACACTTGTTCATAATTCAACATTTAAATTCCTTGTCTTCCCTCACTTATATGATCACATAGGACAGTTATAATCTGATAATCCACATAGCGTAAACTTTGTCCGGGATCCACAGTTGTGGACCTCGAAAAGTGCCTAACACCTTCTCTTTGAAGTAATTTGATCCCTTATCCGATCTTTAGTGACATAGACTAATTAAATAGTGTTATTTGCAAATAGGTGCCCAAATGCACCTTAAAAATCGTTAGGTGGCGAATTTTCTCTTTAATACCCACTTAAAAGTGTTTTCACATGTTGAAAACCGCTTTGTAGAGAAAATGGGGTGCGACATTTCACGGTACATACCTTCTCTATATGTTAAGCTTTATAACTTGACTAGTTTATTAATGCATATCTTATCTATATGCTAAACTATTAGTTGCTCACGATACTTGTGCCTATCTTCTCTATGTGCACCATTGGCCTTATCTATACCTTTTGCTCAGATTTCGCTATCGTTACTCTGTGTGTGTGTGTGTGTGTGTGTGTCTATATATATATGCGATCGCATAAGACAAGGTCTGCAGCCTACCAACTTCCCCTTCGCGATCGCACAAGCCAACTTCAGCCCCCCTTCAATTTCTTCTTCGCGAGCGCATAACATGGGCTGCGATCGCAATGCACCCCAAAAACACCGGAAACAACAACAACAAACAGGAAGAAAATTATTCAAATCCACCCCGAAACACACCCAAGGTCCCCGGAACCCCGTCCAATCACACGACTCAGTCCCATAACATTCCACGGACTTGCTCGAGGCCTCGAATCACATCAAACAACGCCAAAACCACGAATCGTACTCTAATTCAAACTTTATGAACTTTGAAATTTCAAACTTCCACATCCGATGCCGAAACCTATCAAATCACGTCCGATTGACCCCAAACATTGCACACAAGTCATATTCGACATTACGGACCTGCTCCAACTTTCAGAATCGCGTTCCAACCTCGATATCAAAATTTCCACTTCCGGTCGGATTTCTCAAAAACCTTCAAATTTCTTTCTTTAGCCAAATGACTTCAAAATAACCTACGGACATCCGAATTCACTTTCGATCGCTCTCCCAACTCCAGAATCACCATACAGAGCTATTCCCAAACTCAGAATCCCAAACGGACATCAGTATCACTGAAATGTACTTCAATCCAAACTTATGAAATTTCTTAAAAAATGCTAACTTCCATTATATACGCCGAAATGCTCCCGGGTTATCCAAATCCCGATCTGAACATACGCCCAAGTTCGAAATCATCATACGAACTCGGTGGAACCTTCAAATCCTGATTTGGAGGTCGTTTACTCAAAATTCCAATCTTAGTCAATTCTTCCAACTTAAGGCTTCCGAAATGAGAATTTTCTTTCCAATTTGACTCTGAACTTTTCGAAATTCAACTCCGACCACGCCTACGAGTCATAACACCTGAAACAAAGCTGCTCATGACTTCAAACAGCTGAACGACGTACTAGAGCTCATAATGACCGGTCGGGTCATTACAGTTGGGTGAAAATTTATATATTTGTGTTCGTGAGATTATGAGTAACATTTATCTTTGAAAATTTCTAAAATCCAGGCACGTGGGCCCGGGAGTGGATTTTAAGAATCTTTCAGTTTGGGTTGGGTAATAACTCTAATAGTTGAATTGTGAACTTGTGAGTGTATGTTGATTAACTTATATAATATTTGGCTAGTTTTTGGTTGTTTGGCATCAAGTTGAGGATATAGAGTGGATTTGTGGATCGGAAGTGAGCTTGAGAACGAGGTAAGTCTCTTCCCTAACCTTGTAAGAGGGAACTCATCCCCTTAGGTGTATCTTGTTGTGTATTACTTATTTGGGGAGCTACGTATGCACTAGGTGACGAGAGTCCGTGCGTAACTATATTGCATGAGAGTCCGTGTGTAGCTATATTACTTATTGTGTTATTACTATTGTTCATGTATTCCATGCCTATTTAGAATTCCTATATTTTTCTAATTGGACCATAGTAAGTGTCGATGTTGATTCCACGTCACTACTTCTTCGAGGTTAGACTGGATACTTACTAGGTACATGTTGTTTATGTAGCTCATGCTACACTTCTTCACTAATCGTGCAGGGTCTGAGGCTGGTGCATCTGGTGTTCATTCAGGCGCGTACCCCTGTTATTCCGAGGCATAGTGGTGAGCTGCTCTCTGAGCCCGTTCTGCAGCACCCGCAATCTCTCTTTTGTATTTATTTTCTGTCTATCCTATTTCAGACAGTAACATAGGTATTTTGTATATTTTACTAGTTGCTCATACACTTGTGACACTTTATGGCTGTTGAGTATTTATTTCATCGTATTTTCTCTTTTATTTGTTCACGCTTCACTTAATTAAATTTTCCACTTCTCATTTAATTAATAAATAAAAATCAACAACTTTGAAATTAATAAAAGGAATAAATACATGGCTAGTTCACCGTTGACTTTCCTAGCGACGACATTGGGTGCCATCACGGCCTATATGAGAAATTAGGTCGTGACAACATGGTATCAGAGCACTAGGTTCACGTATGTCTCACAAGTTATGAGTAGGCCTGATAGAGTCTTGCGGATTGATGTCCGTACTTATCTTCGAGAGGCTATAGGGTGTTAGGAAACTACTATTTCTTCATCGACTATCGTGCAGTTGATGTTGTGCTAAGAAACTTTCTCTTATCTAACAAATGGTGAGAACACGCGCGGCAGATGTACCAGACCATGGAGGAACTGCTCACGCTGTTGCTAGGGGTCGAGGCAGAGGCTGAGGGAGAGCTCCATCTTGTGGTAGAGGAAAAGGGCATTCTAGAGTTGTTGTGATGACCCAAAAGGTCCTTCTTTGTTAATTTGGCTAAATCTGTGTTCCGAAGACCCGAAAGCCTCCGTTAATCTTACCTCGATATACGTACGCAGCACGGGCGTGTAGCCGGGAAGCTTTTATGTGAAAACTTGATGAAAAGTTGAAATTTATAATAATTAATTGATTAAAGTTGACTTTGGTCAACATTTTTGGTAAATGGACCCGGACCTGTGATTTGACTATCCCGGAGGGTCCGTATGAAAATATGGGACTTGGGCGTATGCCCAGAATCGAATTCCGAGGTCCCAAGTCCGAGAAATGAATTTTTAAAGAAAATTATTTTTCTGAAAATAATAAAGACTTTTGAAAATGAATTTTTATGTGAAACCTGTGTTACCGGGCCCGTATCATGGTTCCGGAGCCCGAAACAGGTTTACTATGTGTTATATGAGCTATCTGTAAAATTTGATGTAAAATGGACTTGATTTGACGTGTTTCAGATCAAAAATGGAAAATTTGATAGTTTATGAAGATTGAGAAAATTCTATTGATTTTGAAGTTCAATTCATTGTTTTTGATGTTATTTTGGTGGTTTCATTACTCGAATAAGTTTGTGGGATGATTTGGGATTTGTAGGAACGCTCGGTTTGAAGTTCCGAGGGCTCGGGTGGGTCCCGGGATGTCCTTAGGCTAAAATATAGCTGTTGCAGGTTCGAGGGTCAATTCTCTGAATCCAGCACCGCGGTCCGCGGTCCATTGTTCGCTGACCGCCGTGGGGGACCTGAGAGGGGCATAAATAGATAGAAATTTCAGTTATTTGCATTTTTCAAAGCCCTAAAAACATAAGAGGCGATTTTTTAAACACTCTTTCTTCTCCAAAATATTAGTAAGTGATTTCTAACTCATTTTCTTTACTCCTTAACTTCTTTTTACAAGATTTCACCCTAGAATCTAGGCCGAAAATCATTAAATCAAAGTAGAAATTAGGGGTTTTGGGTAGAGTTAGGGTTTTGAGAATTTTGGGAAAGTCAACCTCATTTTGGGGTCGGGTTTCAAAACAAACTATATATTTGGGCTCGTGGGGGAATGGGGGATCGAGTTTTGGTCATAACCTCGAGTTTGGACCAAGCGGGCCCGAGGTCGGATTTTGGTATTTTTGGAATAATGATAGTAAATGCATAATTAGGCTATGGAATTGGTTTATTGAGTAATTATTGATGTTAATAAGTCAATTATGTCTAGATATTATCGTTTCGGAGTTGGATTCGAGAGGCAAGGCTGTGATTGAGGCTTGACTTGCATTTTTGGAGCCGAGGTAAGTGTTTGGTTTAACCTTAGCTTGAGGGAATAGGTATAGAGTCTTAATTGCTATGTGTAATTCATGTCCAACGTATAGGTGCGGTGACGAATACCTATATGTTGTGGTCAAGCATGCTCGTGGGTCAATTGTGATGAATCATACCGTGTTCTCAATATTCTTTATACTATGAGTAATTGGTGATTTAGAAGTGATACATTGATGTTGTACCATGACGTGGGAAGTTATCGAATTATTTGTTCAGTTGAGGCTTTTACTGTTGAAATTATATTTCTGAGCGAGTTTGGTTATAGCTGAGTCCCTTGCCGGGATGATAGAAATTTAATGAGTATTTATGTACGCTTGAGAATTTTTATTTTTAGTTTTCACATTATATTGTTGTTTTTATATTATTTATCGCACGAGGGGACATGCCGTGCCGATTGTTTATTATTTATTGCACGAGGGGACATTCCGTGCCGAGTGTTTATTATTTATTGCACGAGGGGACATGCGGTGCCGATTTTTTATTATTTATTGCACGAGGGGACATTCTGTGCCGAGTGTTTATTATTTATCGCACAAGGCGGCACGTTGCCGAGTGTTTATTATTTATCGCACGAGGGGACATGCCGTGCGGAGTAATTTTTCTATTTATGCACGAGGGGACATTCCGTGCCGAGTGATTGTGAGATTATGCACGAGGGGACATGCCGTGCCTTTTGTTGTTCATTATCTGTTCTGAGACGTTAAATTCCTACTTTTACTTTTACATTTCAGTTATTACCCTGTTCTACTGTGCTAGTATTTTGTTGCCCCTTTTATCCCCAGCATGTTCTCCCCGTATCTGTTTTTACTTGTTTATTTCCGTCGATATTTTTCCTGTTATTATATAGAATTGCACAGGTATGTATATTGTTGTCGGTCCTAGCATCGTCACTACTACGCCGAGGTTAGGCTCGGCACTTACTCAGTACATGAGGTCGGTTGTACTGATTCTACACCTGCACTTCTTTATGTTGTGCAGACTGCGCAGCCGGACCCAGTGGGCACTGATTGAGGGGGCATCCTTCAGTCCACTCCAGAGATTTCAAGGTAGACCTGCAGACGTTCGTGGGCCTTGGCGTCTCCTCCATCCTTATCTTTCCATTCTTTCTTGTTTTTTTAGTTCTGAGACAGTTATGTATTATTCCTGCAGACCTTGTATTTAGTAATCTCATAGACAGTTCGTGAGTTAGTGACTCCAGATTCTGGGATATTGTAAACAAATCGTGTTATGGGTATTTGTATGTAATTCAGAATTTATCTGCTTCCACACTTAAAGAGGAATATAAATGTTCTAGTTATTTATGTTATTTCAGTGTTACTATGTTAATGTAATTGTGTACGTTGGCTAGTCTAGTGGGTGCAACGTTAGATGCAGTCACGGCCTGAAGGTGGGATTTCGGGTCGTGACAAGTTGGTATCAGAGCCAGGTTGCTTAGGTCTCACAATTCACGGACAAACTTGGTAGAGTCTGAGGGATCGGTACGGAGACGTCTGTACTTATCCCCCAGAGGCTGCGAAGTTAGGAATAACTCCACATTTCTTCATCTACATCGTGCGAATTTATTCTATCATTGAGGATTGAACTTGCCTAATCTTGTACTCTCACTAATCTTGACAACATGCGAAGCATCTACGACCGGACAAGAGATGAAGCCCCAATGACAGCTACGATCAAGGGAAGAGACAGAAGTAGAGCGCAGTCTAAAGCTCAGACATCAGCACCTATTGTACAGTCTCAAATGGATCTAGATGTGGAGGTTCTAGCTCGGTCAGTATATGTGGACTAGATCAGATTCCGGAAGGATTTATAGCTACTCCATGGTTGCAGGATTCACTAGTCCGTTTATTGAGGTTGGACAAGTTACCAAACAAGTTCCACTCCATTTAAGTGGTATATCTTTTGAAGACCCACATGATTTTCTTGACCGCCTCTATGAGATATTGCACACCATGGGAATAAGTGTAAAGCAACGGGATTGATTTATATGAGCTTTGAAGTTTAACATCGTGGATTATCAGGTATTGTGACCTATGACTTTTGCCACGTGGGGAGGTCCGCTGTCAAGGAATAGATTGCGAGGCCACGTGTCATATCGGTTTTGGTTTGGAATGTATAAGGCCGGGGATTTTTGCAATAGATAAAGTTGGGAATTTCGGTACGTCTACCTCCTTAATAACCCTATACCTCAGTACCAAAGGAGTTATTCAAACAACTTGAAGTCTACAAAAGTCTACCCAGCGTGGAAGTCACGGCTGTGTCAGGTCATAAGACGGTATCAGAATATGCCATCAGGTTCGATATGTTAACCCCGTCATACTCCTACGTTGGTTCGTATAGCCAGAGGGCGAGTCCCCATACTCATTAAAGGACTCAAAAATTATTGTAAATTTTGGACGACTCAGGGCAGGATGATACTTTATGTCGGCTAGTGGTAGAAATTGCCCTAGACTTGGGAGAGTCGTATTTCATTAGAGCACTCAGGCTACGTGTCTCATTGCAGCTACAACTCAACTACATGACCACCTGGGGAAAAGGAGTCGGAATTTTGTAAGGGGGGGTTAGATTCCTAGAGGTGGAGACCCAGTCTGTTGATATATTTTCTATGGTATGGATGAGGTTGATACATTAAATGGTTTCATTACAAGAACAATCTCTAATTATTATAAAGTGATGATTTTCTGAACTTAATTCGGTTATGCTTATCTAATAAAATTCTTCTAATATGCTCCTCTTTCGGTTGAGCTTCATAACTCAAAAAGCCACTTATGTGGATACTTGTATTGAGAAGTTCTATAGAGATAACTGTATCTATCATTATGTGTTGTAATTATGTTTAACGGAAAATATTTAAATGAAGGAAATGGAATGTTTCGATTGGCACGATATGCATATTGCTTGTGATTCATAATTGAGGACGATATCCTTGCGTGTCATTATGATTGGTATATTTTAGCCGGGCTATGAGCCGCGGTGAAAGTTATGTAAAGATGAGATCCTTGTGATGGAAATTCTTGTGTTTCAATTCTCCCTTGTGAATTTAATTTTGTTCGGTTTTTACTTTAGTACTGGTAGGGAGTCATTCTTGTTAAACTTATTAGTTATGTACAAAATAAGAGTAATAAAAATAACATTAGTTAATAATAAATAAATAGATAAACTAATTAACTATCTGTGCGTAATTTTCCAAATTCGTGCTATCATTATGGAGCCTTAACCTACGAGGTAGGTGGCCACCCCATGTGGCGTTAGATGAGGCACGTTATTTTGGGTAATTATGAGGTCTTCAATCATCGTATCTCAATATCAGTATTGTGAAGGAAATTGAAGGAGCGGTTACAGGATTGTTGGACAAAGGCTTCATCAGGCCTAGTCTTTCTTCTTAGGGTGCTCCAGTGTTGCTCGTGAAGAAGAAAGATGACTCAATGAGGATGTGTATTGACTACCGACAGTTGGATAAGGTTACTATTAAGAATAAGTATCCTTTGCCGAGGATGGATGACTTATTTGATCAGCTTCAGGGTGCTACGGTATTTTCTAAGATAGACTTGAGGTTTGGTTACCATCAGCTGGGGATCAGGGCGTCTGATGTTCCTAAGACGGCTTTTCGCACTCGTTATGGACATTATGAGTTCTTGGTGATGTCGTTTGGGTTGACGAATGCCCCCGCTGCTTTCATGAAGTTGATGAACCGGGTGTTCAAGCCTTATTTGGACTCGTTTGTGATCGTGTTTATTGATGATATCTTGAATTACTCCCGTAGTCGAAAGGAGCATGAGAAGCATCTTCAAGTTTCCCTGCAAACTTTGAGAGATAGGCAGTTGTGTCACGCCCCAAAACCGAGGGACACGACCGGCACTCAACCGGAGGACCCCGGTCAAGCGGACCTGGAATTGCCTTTCCCATCCCACGCGTTACCCCGTGATTTCAATATACATTATTCATGTGAAATAGCCATTTAGACTTAAGCATAAACTTACAACTTGGATTCATTTCTACCTTTTTATTATTACCAACATATGATACCAAATAATTACAAAATACATACAACATTTTCCAGCGTGGATCACAACTCCGAACTGCACCATCACTTACCCAAAATACATAAGTACACTACCCACATTGTGTCTACTGAGCCTCTAAGAGTACGATGGAGTTATAAAATACTTGCCGGTAACAAGGCTCCGGCTATACCTTACACAAGTACCAAAATAAGAATCCGGGAGGAAAGGTGGCATGAACCACACTAGGCCCCGAGAGAAGAGGGGCTCACCAAAACCGCTGATAGGACGAGGAGGAGGCACTACTGTCGGTGTGCTGAAGTACCTGCTATAGAACCACCGACAATCATCACAAGAATGTAGCGCCCCCGGCAAAGGGACGTCAGTACATTTGAATTGTACTGGTATGCATGAACAAACTTTACTCTAGTAAACTCAATAATGCACAGGCAAGAGACAGACAGAGAGTCACACAATTACTGCACAAGACATAGAAAGATATACAATGGAAGTTCCACAATTTTCACTTTATCAAAATCACAATTTCAATTCCATCCTTGTCCCTCCTCATATCTCACCCTTATTCCTCCTGTTGCGGCGTGCAACCCGATCCCACCTGACAATTGTTGCGGCGCGCAACCCGATCCCACCTGACAATTACAATCACACCCTTATCACTTCTTACATATCACCCTTATCTCCCCTGTTGCGGTGCGCAACCCGATCCCACCTGACAATTACATCTCATACCAATGATGACAATTCACAGTGCAATCACAGAAGATTTCAGCAATAAGAATACAGCTTCTTTTCATAGCCTTTAGCATACACACTCATACACTTGGATTTATTATCCTTTTTGCACCGTTTTTCATAACGTGGTAGCGTGGTGGTCAACTAAAGACAGACATTACACTTCACACATCACATAAATTCAGACAACCAGTTGCACATATTATAACAATACACGTACCGTATGCTCAAACACCACAAGTGATTTTACAAAGATTAAAGTTAGCCATACATACCTGGAGTCGAGTTTCCCTTTTCAACTTTAACCCACAACCACCGAACCGACTAGTACCGTCAATCTAGTTCACAATTAGACATATTCAACTCAGAAATTGAAGTCAGGCATGCAATTCGGACTCTCTCAAGCATTTTGTCAAGCACTATGTGAACCCATTAGATTACCAATCCTATCTTTGTGAAGTTTTCCCCAGCCAACTCCCTCTTATTAGATTAGCACCATTATTAAACATGCATGCAAGGTCTTAGCTAATATTTCTAAGAATCAATCCAGGCCAACCCTCATTTTGTTTAAAAATCAGAAAATTAATGAAAAGAAAGAAAAGGGGTTGGGAACCCTTACCTGCTA